>SMLS01066418.1:0-37663 GCA_004785975.1 Popillia japonica
TGAGCAATTATATAAGAATAAAATGATTTGATTTATTTAAAAAATGGAATCAGAGGAGTGGCTTAAGACAGGGAGATGGTCTGAACCCTGTTCTGTTTATCACATATGTGGATGATGTTATAAAAACTTGCACCAGAAAATCTAAGCAGATCCACGTTGGTTTCAGGCATTTACAAAACATGAGGTATCAGAGGTTATAAACGTCGAATTGGTGAGAAAACCGATAGATCGATGCAGCTATATAGGCATTACGATAGACAATAAAGGAAGACAAGACACTAAAATAGGCACAAGAATTGAGAAGACAGTGAAGTTATATTATTCAATTGGCGCCAAATTTAGGTCACGAGAATATATGTATGTACCTCTATACTACCTCAAAAATAATTGGAGCAATGCTGCAGAGCTATTCCTTTGGATTCAATCTCAAAGTGACACATCTTTAACTATCGTCATATTTGCATTAAGTAACAGATCCTTTCATTGCACCAATCACTAACTTTATAAACTATTCTTGACTAAGATTGACGCAGAAAGGCTAGCGATATCAGTACGTGAGGTAATACAAGTTGTATCGTGTGTCTAAAATATTTTGCAAAAAATAAGGAAATAGCAGAGCAGATGTAACTTGTGCAGAAATGATCTATGTCCTGGAAACCATCAAGTTTCGACCTGCAGTTCAACGAGAAGTTGTTTGATAAACGATAACATTTGGTAGCAGGGTAAAAGTAACGAAATTTTGTACAACTAGTTTTTTTTGTAGAGTGGCACTTCACCATGGTCGAGAATTTAAGAAAATTTCCTGAGAAGATGCATATAAAGGCGCACGGAGAATTATTACTTCAGTGTTACAAATAATCCTTAAAGCAAGAATCTATACTTCGATCGGGAAATGTACGACATGTCACTCCACAGTTAATCACACTTCAGTTTAATCGGCTAATGCGTACGATACCAGTAATGGTAATTTATCTTCAGAGCTGTGCAAACACGCAAAAAAACGTAAAATACGTGTCATGATGTATCTATATATAATGCATAGTGGTGTTATGTAATCATAATTAACTTCTATTATGTTCTACACACGTTCTTATGTTTCCATATAAAATTTATACCTTTTTGCAAAACTCCCCCACTACTGTTATTCATAAATAACGTACTTTTATAGATACGTTTCAATCTTGTGACAGAGAATGACGAAACGATCGACTATAAATTAAGAAATTATATGTTTATATTATACAAAACGTTAAACATTATCATATAAGTATGTGATACGAGTATATGTATAACGGGTTTATAATCCCTAAAGAATTTAAAACAAAATTGGAGGCAATTTATATTTTATTAATTCGTATGCCTTTGATTATAACATGGCGCAATGTTCTTAAGAATAATAATCCCTGACCGTTATGCTTAATTATTTTCAAGAAGTATAGAGAATTTCACAATCAAGATTTTTGTTACAAGAGAAGCGTAGAGATTATATATGTATATGAAACGTCAGTACGCAGTATTTTCAAATTTGTTTCGCCAATATTTAAAACGTTTTACGTAAATCTGTATGTGGAAACTACACACACTGTATTGCAAATGTGTACATACTTTGATTCGTCATTGCTTATAATTCTAGAATCAAATTTTAGCACGCATTCTGACGCAAAAATTAAAAAAATACATTAATGAACAAAATAGAAGTAAATTCTAAACATACATAGATCACAAGTATGTACCTATAACATAATCTTTGAGAAGTGCTTAAAACTTTAACATTAAACAAATTTTGTTTGCTAATATGAAAACCACATTTTCTTTTAAAAAAGAGGGAGAAACACATAAAAAAATAATTAATTAGTTGGTGGTAACACTAATATGTAAGCATTTATCTTCAGAGAGAATTGTGCTTTCTTAAAACCAGGACTAATTACTCTCTTCATACAGAAAATAGTTGTTTTGCCTTTAAGTTGGTTAACTGTTGTTACGTTTTGGGGCCTCTACTCGCTATTTTTGCTTGCTGGCCATATTTATTGTTGAGCTTCTCTTTTCGCGTCATTCTTCAGTTGCTGCTTCCTCACCATTTGATAGATCTAACTCAGATGATGCAGTGGCATTTCATCAATTTTATCTACCATTTTAGTGCAACTCTCCAAGATTAAGGTTGTTATTTACTTATTTTTCTTCGTTAATCGTTTGGTTTTGAGTAAGTTGACAAATTTTTGGGAGTATTTGCTAGCAACAGCATTTTTGCGTTTGGCATTGAGTTCTTTTTATTTCCAGCCGAAAAATTCATTTGAAATCTAGACTTGACTGTGTGTTTACTCAATTTCTATTCTGTTAATGCCAGTTTTTCTTCAAAGGAACACAAATATGATGCCGCCGTCGAAATGTGCTTAGAATTCTAGGTACCTTCTCTCTCACTTCTTCTAACTTTGATTCTTGTAAGATTTGAAATACGATACTGCAATCTTATCAAATGCGTCTTCTGGTGTCATCAACTGCTTTTTGTATGATTGTAGAAGTATCTACCTTAGTGGAAGACCTTATTTACCAAATTTCTGAATTATTTTTTACTATAAAAAAGCGTTATCTATACGTCAATACGACGGTTTGCCCCGCCTTCTTTTTAAGCATGTATATTTTTGAAGTTATGGGAAATTGCTGACTTGGGAATGTTATACTTTTGTACGACTTTATAAATGAATCTTCTGCGTAACATTTTTAGAGCGAAGTATAAGGCGTTCAACATCGAACTTTCTAACATATCCATCATATTTATCTTCGAAATTGGAAGCATTTTCTAAAAAATTAGATCAAAAGTATCATAGCAAAGTGTCTATATTTTTCATATACATCTAGCCAAAAACCCAATTTTCTGCACAAAAACTTTCCAATTGTACTCCTTGTCGAACTATGACTCCAGATCTTGCTGTGTATGTTTGTGTGTGTCAATTTCGGTAGGCTTTGTTACAATATTACTTCATCGTCAGCATCATTGACTGGGTAATTGTTGCCCAACAACGGTATGTAGATATTCGTCCAAAGAATCGATACTAACGTGGCATGCCAGACACAATAAAGAACGGTCGTCTTCCCACTGTGGCCAGCGAGCCTTTTGTTTTAATTAATCCGTTTGTACTTCACACATATCGACTGAATATATCGCTAGTAATATTAAGCTATTATTGAATTGAACATTAATTATTAGAAAACACTGTAACGAAAAAAAGAAACTCCGTCGAAACGTTACTTGTCCGAATTTATCACTGCTTACTGAATTCATCCCTCTTGAGGATATATTTTGCAGATTTTCATGAGTGATTAAGTTTGAAATGTATGCATGTACATAATTTAGCATTTTTAATTGACGTTGAACAATAGGAGAAAAGCCTTGTAAATGATTCTTTTTAATAATATGCTTCTGTAATTATTTTTTCAATTAAAAAATTGTTATATTGCCATTGAATTCAAACGATAAGTTTTTACAATTTTATAATTTCTGTGAATGCAACTGAATAACATCAAAAACGTGTGCACTGCGAACTGTATACATACATACGTATGCATTATGCTGATGAGATCACACTTTAAAAAATTGAATATTACTACAATCGAACATAAATATGCACATATGTATGTAAGTATCCGGTTTTTAAATCAGTTTTAATTAATATTTAATTTTGCAGATACCAAACAAAATGGAAAGGTGGAACTTAAACGAGAGCTGGGTCTATTTTCCGCCATAAACCTAATATTGGCGGTTATGATAGGTTCCGGAATTTTCATATCTCCAGCGTCTGCTTTACAACATTCCGGTTCCGTCGCAATGTGTATAATTATTTGGGCAGTGTGCGGAGTTATTTCATTGTTAGGTAAATTTGTTTTGTGGAAGTGTTTTCCTAGAAATTTTAGAACATTTAGAATTACTGAATGTTTAAACCAGAGACTACAAATAAAACTGGGCTTTAAACATTTTAATTTATTTTTAAATTATAGTGTTTATATTATTTCTTGATTAAACCGTCAAATGTTCTCGAATAATGTATGAGACTGATTGTAGGTATTAAAATCGCCTACAGGATGTCCATTTAAGATTTCGGCTTGCAATGGTAGCTGCATCTTTAACTCAGTAGAAATTTTGATTAACGTTATGTTAATGAGGATAAATGGAGCATATTTTAAAATTAATTTTACTTATACAGATTCACTCCCAAGAAAGCGTCCCACGTAATTACATATTTTTTGAATGGAATGACTTACTTATTTCTATTGAAGTGGGTGTACCTTTGGATCCTTAGTTTATTTCTAAAATAGTTGCCAGGTTATTGATTTTAGTAGTGAGTGTTAATTCTAAAGTTTGCGAAGCATTCATTGAGTTGGTACATATTAGTGAGTAGTACTGCTGTTTATAAACCATAATGAAGTATCGTCGTCAAGAATTAGTAAGTCTGCTGGCTTCACGAGTGTATACGAAAAAATATCCGTACAAAAGAGATCCTGATGAGAGAATGCTGCAGGCACTAAAGGAAAGATTTAATTGTTCTGGAAGCGTGGCTTACGAAAATGAACAAGGAGAACAAAAAAGTTTTAAATGAAAAAAATCAACTGGCACTCTGTCTTTCACTGGTAGAAAATCCACAAATTAGCCTAATGCAATTAAGTAAGGATCTAGCATTAAAGAAATTATCCGTTGCAAAATGATTTGAGCAAAATAAGTTTACATACATTCGTAAATAGGGAATTTCCAAAGCATTCACCAATACCAATAATTAATCATTTAATTTTGGGATAATTCTTAATTGTTGATATTTTATGATAATGAAGATCTTTAAAAAGTAATTTTGTTTAAAAATATATTAAAAATGACAGGGGAATTAAAGTTAACTAAAGAAAAATATATATAGGTAAAAAATTCAATAACCTGGCAACATCGCATTTTAAAGCAAAACTATTTTAAGGGTAAACTCCGGATCCAAAAGTGCACCCCCTTCAATAGAAATGATAGGTCATTCCATTAAAAAAGAATTATAATTATGTATGTATGTGGTACGCTTTTTTGGGACAACCTGTATAAGTCAAATTAATTTTAAAACATGGTCATTTTATCTTCATTAACATAACGTCAATCAAAATTTCGTTTTAAGTTGACGATATTCTTGCAATCGAAGCCAGGAATCTTAAATGCATAGCCTAGATTCTAGAATAGTTCAAAATATTAATTCTCCATACATTTTAGGAGCTTTAGCATTCGCCGAATTAGGTACAGTCGTTCCAAGATCTGGAGCAGAATACGCTTATTTTATGGATTCGTTCGGGCCTTTACATCATTTTTGGGGAAACCTCCCAGCGTTTTTAGCTTCTTGGATCTATGTTGTGGTACTAAGGCCCGCCGAAGTAGCTGTGATAGTATTAACGTTCGCCGAATATTTCTGCCAACCTATTTTCGATGCCCTTTGTATGCAAGATTTAGTTTTAGGCGATCATGTTAAGAAATTGGTTGGAATACTAGCACTAGGTAATAGTTTTTTTTTTCTTTATACTAATTCTGTGCTTTCTTTGTTTTATATCATACGCTTTTTACAGGAATAATTACGTATATTAACGTAATAAGTGTAAAACTGTATATAAAAATACAAAATATCTTCAGTTCATTTAAAGTAATTGCATGTTTAATCGTTATATTTGGTGGTATTTACGAGCTTGCCATAGGTAAGTTGATTAATACTGTTTGCCGAATTAGTTCATTCGCTTTTTTGTGTTAGGAAACACTGCCAATTTAAACAAAGGATTTGAAGGAACAAACTTTCACCCTGGAAGCCTGGCTCTAGCATTTTACAGCGGTTTATGGGCATATGATGGATGGCAAGTATTATTGGTTACAAATACTATTGACACAAAGAAGTCATTTCGGAATCGACATAAACACATAAAATAATAATCAAACGCAGTTGGGACGTAAAATTTTTGAAATTACATAAACATTATATGTTTGTAAATGACATTCTGATTTATGTGTTGATAAACATATAACTGATTACTATGAATTATTATTAGTTCATGGATTATAATTACATGGATGTGTGGGTTATGCAATTGTCAAGAAGATAATTGTTACATCAAAATAATGAGCGTCATTAATTAATTTAAAGAAAAATATATTATCTCCTGTTATCTTATTTGACTCATATTTGATTCTAAGAGTGTGGTCCATTTTTAAGTACATAATACGTAGTATTACGTTTTTCAAAATACTTCCATGGTTTTTTATGCAATTCTCATGGTTTCTGTTCAAGCACCCCCTAGACAATATCTTCTTTGTTTGTTCTTTGTTTCATGTAAAATAGGTTTTTTCCATTCGAACCACATACAGTGACTATATATGTATATATTTCGGCACGTTTTTGGCGCAATTCGATGGACGTTTTGCGCCGTTTCATAACCATCGATACAACCTGGGTCTACCATTCAACGCCAAACCAAAGAACAGACAAAACAATGGACACACAAAGGCTTTCCGCCACCAAAGAAAACGACGGTATTTTGGCATATAACAATACATGACGTGTATGTATTAAGCCAATTTGCTGCAACAATTGAGCGGCAAAATCAAAGGGAAACGGCCTCATTTAGCAAAAAAGAAAGAGCTTTGCCATCACGATAAAGCACCTTCCACAAGTCTGCACTTGCGATGGTCAAAATGTTATGAACTGCTAATACGCCCTATTATCTAGATATGGCTCTTTTGACGTCAATGACTCTCTATAAATGCGCATGCATTGACATAATCAGTGTTCTTGTCTGATCTGGAGTTACTTCTTCTAGTATTTCCTGAAAATTTATTTTGATTTGGAAATTTGTTCTTCCACAAATGTTCTCTCTTTTGCCTCCAAAAGTTGCTAATAGGGTTAAGAGCAAGACTCTTTGATGGATTCGGAAGAACAATAATATTTTGGGTAGCTATCGCATGTGGGCTACTTTGCTTGTGCCGTGTTTGACCCATAAATCTTAAATGCGAGTTGCACATTTGGTTATTTACGTTAGTCATTCTGCTAAACGCGAAAAGAACTAGGGACTAGAATTATTTTTAACTTAATTTATTTTAGGTCGTCCATCACAACAGTAACCGAAGAAGTAAAACGACCAGAAATAAACATTCCGAGAAGTATAGCTATAAGTGTACCAATCGTTACAATACTGTACGTCTTCATGAACATTGCATACATGACTGTGCTAAGCATTCCTGAAATGATCCATTCGCCAGCGGTAGCTGTAGCTTTTGGGGAGCGAGTTCTAGGACCGTTTGCTTTTGTGATTCCATTAGGAGTGGCTTTAAGTACATTTGGTTGTGCGCTTAGTATTCAATTTGGTGTGACACGGTATAAGCAATACTACTTGAATACAAAATTAGAAATTTAAAATATCTTTAATTATTACAGATTATGTTATGTTGCTAGTCAAGATGGTAATATGTTGCGTA
Source organism: Popillia japonica (assembly GCA_004785975.1). Lineage (NCBI taxonomy): Eukaryota > Metazoa > Arthropoda > Insecta > Coleoptera > Scarabaeidae > Popillia > Popillia japonica. Next base: position 7,475 of record SMLS01066418.1, read on the forward strand.
GTATGTCTTTCGTACACGTTAAAAGACTGACACCTGCACCTGCTGTTGTAACACAGGTAGGGGACAATGATTTTATTATATATTGTTTTACTTTACTTAATTTTAGGGTATCATAGCATTTATATTTATTGTAATAGGCAATATTGTAGCTTTAATCGAATTCGCTAGCTTCTTTATATGGGTTTTCTACGGAACAGCAATGATTTCCTTGTTAATATTGCGGAAAACCATGAAGGACGTCCCAAGGCCTTATACAGTAAGTAACCTTTACTTTTCGCACCAAAAGCTCTATATAACATCTTGATACGAGTATATTTGAGATATTGACTTACATTTTTCAGGTTCCTATTTGGATTCCTATTTTTATAGCGCTAGTTGCAGTGTTCCTGAGTGTCGTGCCAATTGTATCAGAACCCTCAATCAAATATTTATTTTCAATAGGTTTTATTGTCTTAGGAACCCTAGTTTACTACTGGTTTGTGTATAAAAAACGGAGACCAAGAATTATGAGTAAGTATTCGTAAGAGAAGTATGGTAGACTTTTCCTTGAATAATACAACTAATTAAGAAGAGTGTATAAGTTAAAAATTATTTCTAAAAAACCTTATTTGGTCAAACTGTACAAGAAAACTCATCCATATTGCTTCTTAAATAACCAAAAAACCATATCAAAAATTTAGGGTTGAAAACAACGATAAAAACGAATTATTTAATACTTTGAAGTTGAAGCGTGGTGTCACTTCTCTTACACCATACTGTACACGTATTCAATAGAGGCATAGATGCAAGCCAACTCAATCAATATGTAGATTCAAAACCGGTTAATAACCAACAAGTCTTACTATATTTACTATTAAATCAACTATTAATGAGAAATTAACAAGGTTATATTACATACATAATTACTTACCAATTTTATTTTATTTTAGATAAACTGACATATTTCATCCAAGTTGCATTCGAAGCACTTCCACCACACGAGGAATAAGAGACCAAAGTTTTGCAAAAAGTGTTTTATACAATGATTTTTGTATTGTTTGTAGTACTGCTTTTATATATATTTTTTGGTAAATATTTTTTTTGTTAATATGAAGTGTTTACAATTTAAATTAATGTGGATGTCGGTTGAAATCATTTTTAATTAATTGTAAACTATTACCTATATCCTTCTAATACCTTCCCTTTCTTTGATTTTTAGCTATTTTGAATATTTTTCAGTTATCATATTTTGATAGCCTGTCTTTTTCGCTGCTCTTTATATCGAGTTTCAATTGATCTTTCTTCTTTCATCAATCAATTAACACTAGCTATAAAGAGCATGTAACCCCTTTCTGGCTTGAAAAGGTTGAATTTTCAGCAGTAGCGCAACACTTCATTAAGACCGGACACCATATCCACGAACACGGATAGTCTCAAAATAAGTAAGAGCAATTAATTCGCCACGAGAAGTTGATGCATATGAAAGAATTTACATCAGTAACTATGAGAATCTAATAAATCGGAAACCAGCAATTCTAGTAAGTTCCGCCCAATTTAAAATACTCTGGAAGGTCGTCCGCTTTTAACATGTTTTAAAGCGATTAGGTCAGTTTTGGGCATGCATTTATGACTGTTCTGTAAATACTTTATAGAAGAGATATTATTTAAACGTTAGTTTGTAAAAACTTTTACTCATTCGTGTCTTGTATTAATTAAAAGTGAGTGTTTGGAGTTATCGGAATTTACCTGTATATACAAGTCCACAGTCTTTGAAATCATATTGATTTTTTCTGTGTGAGATATGTTCGTATATGCACTTTTTACAATTCATTGCATTTAAAAATATCAATCTTCTATAATTGCCTCACTCTCACAAACAGAAATATTGCTTGAATCTTTGATGTTTTTTGCGTTTGATTCCGTCAGTATCTTTTTTAATTAAATTCAAAAATATCACAGTTTCAGAATGAATGCGTAAGAGTAAATAAAGGATCTTATTTATTTAACCTGCAGATTAGAACAATTTTTTGAGATGCAAGAGAGATTAAATCTAAAATATTCACAGTACTTATAGTTCGTTTTTTCCACACCTCGATCACTTATGTAACCTTTACCCACTTTACCGGATATCATTAATTCTAAGAAATAATGTAGCTGATACATCTCGCACCCCGTTGTTGAAAATCTTCTGTTCTAGCGAATCATTGACGAAAATTTTGATAAGCAAATATTCTCCCAAAAAGAATTGTTGGAGCTGCGAGATCAAATTTGATGATTAATCCCCACATGTTGTACAGTAAATGTATGACAAAAAATAATTTGATACTCGCAGTTTCCAGCGTCTTATACAGGTTGCTTGCTAATATTGTAGCATATTCTTGCTATCTCAAAAATCCAAAATATTACAAATATTCCTTTCACAGAAATATCATCCACAAGAACTGTGAGTTCGTTCTATTAGACGTTACCTACGAACATTGTATAATACACAATAAAACAACTATAGTAAAGAATGTGTTTATTTTGTTCGTAGACTTATAAAAATAATAACTATAGTAACATGATTAAGCGTCAAGATGATAATTTGTAAATGTAAAAATGAAAATTACGTTTCGTCCAGAAACAAATTCGAATGTAAATAGTTATACGCAATATTATCAACCTGAGAATTATATATTTGTTCCTCTTCTTCCTGTGTATCTTCTTGTTTTATGTAATAATCGTGATGGTTTTCGTACTGTATACTGTTGTCTGCGTACTCCGTTTTAACTACAGTTTCTTCTTTTATACTTATGTTCTCTTGGCTTTCCGTCATTGACAGTTCTTCGTTGACGTAATCTTCGAAATCATCACTATCTAATTCACTAGATGCTAAGTCTTTGTTCGAATTCTCCACTTCCATACTGCCGGATATCGATTCACTAGACGAGTCGGTAGTTATTACTGTTTTGTCATCGCGTATGATTAGAAACTTATGCGTTAAAGGATGTTTATTGTCCGTATACATTTGAGATAGCATACAGTCCGTACAGAAGTCTATCGATTTTGGATCACAAGTTGCACAGTGCCATCTGCTACCGGAAATCGGCTCTTCATCACAGTAATCGCACTATAGTACAAGTATGAAAGTTAATTTGAATGAAATAAGTTTTCATTCAAAGGAAGAAAGCGAAATAATGTAAAAACTACTCTTGAGCGGTGGAACCCGCATAATTTGAGAATAGCTTGGAAACAAGTTCGTGTCGATCGGTGCAAAAAAATTTTGAAAGAAATCAATCGTGGTGTTTCAAGAGACTTCAGTCTATCAGATTGCGACAGGCGACAAATTATACATCAATCGACAATCGACCGTATTGGTTTTTCAAGACGAGCCGCATCCAACGGAAATTGTTCGGACACGAAACACTTCGAAGCAAATGGTCGCCTGTTTTCTGGGAATAACAGGACATGTCGCCATCGTTCCATTAAAGCAACGTAGAACGATCAATTTCGAATGGTGCACCCAGTGCAGCCAGATGATAAGTTGGTTTAGCGGTAGTTTTGCTCCAGAAAAAGCGGTAAATTTCGGTACAAAAACGGTAGGCTCAAAAAAAACAAAAAGAAAATGCATCAAAGCGATTTACTAATTATAATTGAACTATAATTGAAATTTATAACCTTTTTTTTGTGAACTACTTAATTGCTTACCTCATAATAATTTTTTTTAATAACTGCACAAAATTAATTTTAACACGCACCTACACAAAGAAGTTGAGACAACGACTGACACAGTAATGCGATCGCCTAGATTATGATCGATTCAAACAATAACAAAAATCATCTGTGAATGAACTACAATTATGAATGAATTTTCACAAGTAAAAACAGCCTGCCGTTAACTATTTTCATTGTTATAGAAAACGTGCGCTCGGAGAAAAGTAGTCGGGACGGCTAAGCGCGGCAGCAATGCAACCGAATATTGCTGCCGCGCGTAACCGTTCCGACTACTTTTTCTCCGAGCGTACATATGTTTCTTGTTGCCTATTGTAAATAAGATCTTACCGGGAAACTCCCCGATTCTGCATCTGTTCGGTGTGTAATCACAATATGTAGTAAAAGCAGTAAAGAGTTGTTACAGTGACTTTAGATGTCGATATACGTACATATTATAGAATCAAGGTGATAAAATTGGAAAAAGCGGTAGATTTACAAGTGAAAAACGGTAGGACGGTAGATAAAGGGTAAAAATGTTAGATCTACCGCTAAAACGGTAGATCTGGCAGCACTGGGTGCACCAGCATTTGTTTACCAGAAGTGTCAGGAAAACCAATCGCAAAAGTCAAATGATTCTCCATTAAGACAATGCAAGCTTTCACACATCAGCTCAAACAAGAAGTTATTAAGCACACAAAACATCGTCCTTATGGATCATCCGCCGTACAGTTCTGATTTGGTACCTAAAGATTTGTTTTTATACCCGCAGATCAAAAATCAATTGCGAGGTCAACGTTTTTCGACGCCTGAAGAAGTTGTTGATGCGTTCAAATCACATGTTTTGAAGATACCTCAATAATGGGAGTCGAAAAAGTGCTTCGAAATTGGCGCAAACGAACATTGCAAAAACGAAAGATACGCATGAACTTAGTCAAAATAAAGTTTTATTGGATTCGCTTTCTTCCTTAAATGAAGTTTCCTCAATTTATCCTTACCTTAAACCCAACATGTTGAAAAAGGGTGGTAGATTCATTATTTTCTATTTGTTTTTCATTTCTAATACTCCTTAATAAGTACAACTGTAGATCTATTTCATTTCTACTTGTTAATAATTTCCTATCATCATGATAATTACTCGTTAGTAGATAATTGGAAGAGTGGGAATCATGTGTTGATTCCGATAATTTGGAAGTTTGACTAGGCCCTGGTACTTCATCATCATCATTCATAACTACAGGAATGTCTAAATGAGGGAAAAACGTTGACGGCTTGAATAACAGATGGTTGAGACGTTGGTGCTTATGAGAACGCTGGAAATGACATTCTTATAAAGATTAAACTACAGGCATTCATCTAATTTGGAAGGATTACCTTTCTTTCAAACATTTTTGGTATCCTACCAGGTATTGGTAAACCGGCTTTTCTTAATTTTAAGAAATATTTTTGCACCCTGCTACAGACTTGTTTAACAGTTCTTGTTCCTAAAGCGGCAGCTATTTTCTTAAATCTACGTAATTCTATTGCTTCAGGTGGATATTCGATTAGTAACTCCTGAAGACGTTTTTGTTCTTCAACTGTCCATGGCTACAATAATTCAAAATCTACTTAAGACAAAATCGGCTACAATAGAAAAACATAGAGAAAATGAGAAACAACAAGAGCATACACTAAAAAAGAGAAAGGTAGGATGACAAGGTTATTAAAGAAGAACTTGTAGAAGTCAAAAATGGAAAAGCACCTTGCAATGGTAACGTTAGAACAAATGATGAAACATATGGGGGAAAATGGGACATTTTTTGTTTGGAGATGACGAGTGTTCCAGTATGGAAAGATTAGATTAGAAAGAAGAAAAGATACCAAGAGACTGGGAATTGGGACTTGTCAATATACAAGAAGAGAGCTAGCGAAAATTGCAACAATTACAGTGGTATTACCCTGTTAAGTAAAATAAGTCAGATAATGGAGAAAATAGTAGGAAGCAGATTAAGGCAAGAAATATAACCAACTTAGCATTTATAGATATGGAGAGTTTCGATAGCGTTCCAAGAGTAAAAATCTGGGAATCTCTAAAAACGTCAGCAATAAATTAATAAGAAAATGTAAATATGTATACAAGAGAACCAACAACTGCGTGATAAGTAAAATCAAAGTATAGACTTTCAAGGCAATATACAGACCGCTACTGACGTACGCCTATAGAAGGTGGGTGCTATCAGATAGCGAAAAGAGTAAAGTTAGAGCTGTAGAAATGAAATACCTTAAGATAGTTAAAGGAATTATGAGGAAAGACAGATTCAGAAATGATGGTATTAGAAATAAATTAAGAATTGGATCAGTGCTGGAGTCCATAAAACAGAGACAGCTGGGATGGTGGGGCCACCTTCATAGACTACGGGACACAGTACCTCTTGAGGAAATTTGGGAAAGTAGAACACTGGACAAGAGAAAACATAGGAAGCCTGGATAGAAGCAAAACAATCAGCATGTAATAAAAAAGAACGAAAGAAGTTCATAAAGAACTAATTTACTTAGAGTTGTGTCTTGTAACACTATACGCCCTAGAGAGGTAAAAGGGTATTTTATTATATATATAGTTATTTAACGTACTTTACTATGTGTATTTGAAGAATTCTTTTGCTTTAAATCATCCGATTTTAATCTTGAAATTGTGTCTTCATCGTCTTTGTTAATTTCTGCGATAACTTGTTCTGGGACATTAACATTAAATTTGGACCAAGTGATTTTAGGCACATCAATTACATGTTGCATATCAGGAACGTTCAAGCTTTCTCCAGTCTTTAATTTTCTTACTAGCAACATCGGATCCTTTTCGTACTCCTTTTGTAGTTGAATTACCTTATTATAGTCCTATGGAAAAAGATAATTGAATTTATTTTAAAACTAGATTGATAAGTACTTACATCTATTGCTCGTCTTCTTTGTGCTTCCAACACAAATAATGTTTTCATCAAGTCGCTATATTCTATATTTCCTTTTAAAGCTAAATGATCTGATTCGAAATAGAATAAATCATCTTCTTCATTTTTGAAGGATTCATCGGTCATTCTATAAAGCAACATTAATTTATAACAATTACTTTTTTTATTCTTATAACATATTTTCACTACATACACATTAATTATATGTTATTCCAACTGCTTCTTTGCAGTATTTAGTAGATAAACACTAATATGATTTAAATAGTTATTTAATAAATAATTATCATAAATATGCATGTTCAAATTTTTAAAATTTCAAGATTTTGTTCTATATAAACAAGAGTATGCAGCTCAAAATACACCAATTTAAAGCTTCCTCTTTAAAAGAATAATTTAGAATTAAATTATAATTCTGTAATTAAACATAAATTTGTCACAAAATATAATAATTTTTTTACATAAAAAGATGTTTAGAACTGCTACTAATTAGTGGTAATACAACTTTTATCGACAAATAGTAAACAACCGGATGATGCTGCTATCTTTTTCTAACACACGCTTTTCTAGTATACGGTATCTCCAGAGGAATACATAGATATTTCTTAATCTGTGAAAATCCAAGTAAAATAAAAACGATCGTTATATTTCTATATTTTTAGAATACGAAGGAAACTTCAAAAGTTTCCTTTTTCGTTATATAAGGTGTCTTAAAAGTTAAAACTCTAGCAATAAAATTATTAAAACACGTGAAAGTGACAGTTGCACCGACATAACCTACAGAAGTGCGTCCAACGAAACTGAATTTTCCATATCCAGAGCAACGTAAATTAACAATAAAGTTTTATCATCGTGAACAACTTACATTCCACACAATTCTTGAAATGTTACACATTTATTTTTAGCGTTTATTTACGTAAATGCTGTAATAAAACTGTGTTGTAGTGTTTTTTGTGACCGGCATAAAACATAAACTGATGGCGGGAAATTGAAATCGAAAAGAAATGAACGCGATAAAACAAATTAGGATCAAAACTTTAAAACTTAATGAAGGATTTTTTAATTCTCTAAGATGTAATTACATACATAGTTCTCTACTGTTTAGAAATAGTAAAAAAGATGACGCAGACGATAAAAATAAACCTGATCCGTCAGATGAGAAACCGCGGGAATCCCCGCTAAAAAAGTTGTTGGAGGATGCGGCTTCTTTTGAAGATGTAAAAACAAGGAATATAGAACAAAAATGGGCGACACTACCTTATGGCGAGAGTGCGAAAATCCAGAAGCAAGGCGAACATTTTAAAAAAGAGAAGAAAGATCCCAGAGATTCCACCATCATACTTTTTCCTGGTCAGGGTAGTCAATATGTCGGAATGGCGAATGATTTGCTAAAATTTCCACTGGTTAAAGATTTATTTGATTTAGCTAGTTATATACTGAAGTATGATCTGTTAAAATTATGCTTAGAAGGGCCCAAGGATCAGCTGGAGCAGACGAAATATTGCCAACCTGCTATTATGGTGTCTTCTTTAGCAGCGCTTGAGCGGTTAAAAGAAGAAAGACCAAACGCTATAGATAATTGCGTAGCTACTGCTGGATTTAGCTTAGGGGAGCTCACTGCGTTAGTATTTGCGGGGGCGATAGGATTTGAACAAGCACTGCAGCTAGTTAAAATACGGGCAGAATCTATGCAGCTTGCCGGTGAAATCCACAAAGGTGGTATGGTTAGGGTTCTATATGGTCCAGACAGTGAATTAAAGCAAGCTTGCTTGAAGGCAAGGGAATGGGCCAGAGAAAGGGGAGACGATTTGCCAGAATGTCGAATAGCAAATTATCTATATCCTGATTGTAAAGTGGTGGCAGGTAGCACTTCCGCGTTAGAATTCCTGGAAAAAAATGTCAAAGAATTTAAACTGAAGAAAGTTAGTCGTTTACCTGTATCCGGCGCTTTCCATAGCGACTTAATGATACCAGCTATAAAGCCATTCAAGAAGGCGTTGGAAAAGATCAAAATAGAGGACCCGGTTATCAGCGTATATTCAAACGTTGATGGAAAGCGATATAAAAATGCGGATCATATTAGAAGACAGTTACCCAAACAGGTAAGTATCAGATTAAGATGCGATTCTGTTGTATACTTCATGTCAGTTGTATTATGGTACAATAATCATTGCTTGAAAATAAATTAATGATTTTTTTTCTTGTAGATAGTAAAACCAGTTAAGTGGGAACAAACTATGCATGTTTTATATGAAAGAGATGTTGGTGAATACTTTCCGAGAACATTCGAGTGTGGTCCTGGAGGTGCATTGAGAACTATTTTGAAACAAGTGAATGCCAAAGCTTGGGATCATTGTATAAGTGTACCAGTCTGATTGTGTATACCCAACTATCACAGAAAATAAAGTTTTATATAATTTTGTATTTTTTATTATCAAATCCCAAAAAAAGAATATATCTTTTTGTAAAGGAGTAGCTTCTGAAGTTTATTGTTTATTTATATATTTTAATTATTTAACTTGCTTTTATTTCAAGATCAAAAAGTAAATGTGCTCCAATCGTATAATTGGTTGCCTAGTTTGATAACTTTGGCTAGTCCTTGGATTCTTTGGAAATCTTGAATAAAACTGATGAACTCATACTCCAACAGTAATAACAGAAAAAAGCCTTAATTGAAAAAAATGTAAACAATTTATTCAAACAACTTTCCGTTGATTCGGTTTGCAAAAAATTCCAAAAATTTCTGTGTTGCATTATTATTTGGATGACCATGAAATAGCTTTTCAATGTATTTGTTAAAAATAATATTGGCACAATACATATTTAAAGATATATTAGCAAGTTTTTTCTGAATGTTCTGGTTTGTCTACATTAACAAAATATTTAAAATTTACGCTTTCTAATTATATGCTTTTAGGAAAATAGCGGGTCTCTGTGAAATATACAAATATACTTTCAGAATAGGAATGTTCACTTCAATCAGCATTAATAGACCTTGTTTTTTTATTAGATGTTACTATTAATTTTATAGTTATATGTCTCTAGACATTATTATTTGATTATAATTTTACTTTTTTAAATATTTTAAATGTGTTTAAAATATTATTATAAAATGTTTATGTATTATTTTGTGTAAATAATAAAATTTGATATTGATATTAAATAAGACGTAAATTGAAATAGTTTTTCGAAGTCAGCAATAACAGACATTTTAAGTAGAAAATTTCCGTTGTTACACCAAACATTAAAGCGCAATTTCAATACTCTTCCATGTATACACAATTAGAAATTTTATATCAATCAAACTTAGATGATTTAAGACGGTTTTAAAATAACATTAGTTGAATTACTGAAAAATAATACTGTCATTCTTGGAATGAGAAAGGCTTACTGTGCTGAGTAATTAGATCAGCTGAGAATCCTATGCTTATTATATTTTCTGGTAGATCTCCCATAATAAAGTTTTAGAAATAAATTGTAACTTTTGGCAAAGAAAACAATTGGACAGTCACAATGTTGGTAAAACTTTCAAAAACAGTTCGTTGGTCGTTATCTTGAATAAGCAAAATGTAAAAAAAATATTTAAATTTCAACCATTTAATGGCGTGAAGTTCGTGTTTATAACATAATTTAAACTTTGAACCATTACAAACTCTAGAATACGAATGAAGATTATAAAAATTGGGACCACAAAAATTAATGAAACCGCATATCTTGTTCGTTCTGATTCATAATCATAAGTCTATTCGGTATATGCAGATTTTTTCACCGGTTTTATTATAATGGGTTGAAACATCTACATACTTTTTGTAGATTGTACAACAGTTGAGCTGCCAAATGTTAAAAATGTGGTATCTATGAATGGCAACAAAACCAAAGTATTTTACATTTCCGAAAATAACGGAGAATCGTTTTGATTTGGGTAATAGTTGCTTGGACATACTCTCTTTGAAATTCTTTTCATAAAGATATGAAAAACCAGTTTCGATAAAGATATTTGCGAAGTATAAATTGATTAATGTTACAAACTATCTTTCTTATTCTCTACAGAAGTTGATTTGGATGTATGTAACTCCAATAAAGATCTGGAAGTCAATTATGTAGGTATGCCGGTGATTCTATCTATCTACGAATTTGGTTTATCGATGTAGTAAGGATTTACGTACAAGCTTTGACATAGTGCCAAAAAATCTGCTTCTCTTGATGATTAAATTGCAGTGTATTCAAATACAACGTGGTGGGCTCTCGTTTCATCCTCATTGCATAGTCTGTAATTAGGTTCAATTAACCTCCTCCGACTTGTCACTATTCTATGTTGTACTCAGTTGAGAGTCAGTACATTTTTTGCTAAATGCTGGGATAGTTGCTTCAGGTGTCCCAGGTTCTGGTCCAGCGAATATTATTGCAGTACTTTTTCTTGCCCGCTTGTTTGCTAATTCGTTGCTTGGTAAGCACTTAGCCTCAGCATCCACACCAAACTAACTTTATGTTTAGCCAGCATTTTTTGTTTTCCAGGTAGTCCCAAGCTAGGTTCGAGGTTTTCTGATGGGATGCTAATGTTTTAGGGCAGCTTGATTGTTCGATAGGGTATGAATCAGCTAACCCCTAGATTATTTTTCCAATGCCCTTTGGGCACATGTCGTCTCTGTTGCTAGTATTTCCGTTTAACGTAAGGTGGTACCTATATTACACTAATATCATACATATATTCTTTATGATTTAGGGTTTCACCATACATACCTGTTCCAGAATCGGTTGTTCCTTTTTACTCCTCTGCGTACCAGATCTGGTTTCAAATTTCAGGTTTTTGTTTTACTTTCCACGTATCCCAATCTAGAACAACCTTGAGCGGTTTCTCGAAGGAGAGTTTGCGAATCAGTGTTTCACAGTCCATTTCAAAGATAGGGTTTGCGATTTCGTTCGTCAGTCCAAAATTTGGTCAAATAGAAAAGAAACATGGTTGTCGGTTCAATTTCTTTGGCAATGATTTTTTCTGCAAATTTTTCTATTTTCAACTGTGTGTCATTAACTAATAAACTTGTAAAGCCACATTTTTGTTATTATTTCAGCCACTTTTCCCAATTTATGATTTCCCTAAGGTTCGTGGTTGTATTTTCCACGTTATAGTTAGGAGTTGTTGGATATAAGTTTTTACTTGAAAATCGAGGCTTAAACAATATGATTTAGCTGAATCCTAAATGAGTTAATCCTATACTAACAATGAGATTCTGAAGCATTGATAAGGTGATTTTTTTGTAGCTATCAATCAATTTTCGATCTTCGCACCACTTATGTTTTTGAGAAGAATGTATACCTACCTAAGCAATAAAACTAACGCAATCATATTCGTATATGATAAAATTATATTAACTCATTTTTGGATCATTTTGAAGAACTGAGTTATGTCTGTTGACAAATATATCACTGTATATTTAATCGCTATTCTTCTGACATTAATTACTTGGCTTATAGCTAGAAGCACATTTTTTCTACTACGTAGAGTATTGTATTTGTAGTATTTCAAGTCGTCTAATTGGGCATGTAAACCAGTTTGTCACCTAATTAAGAAAATGAAGCTTTCAGTTTCATTTTTATAGAAGTTATTCGCTACTGGCAAGTTGTTAATCTGGTTATGACGATGAAAGTCTGGTTTTTTGTAACTGTAACTTATTACCTATACGAAATATGTTCGCACATATCAAGAATAGCAATACGAGAAATAGAACTGTTGAAAGTATGTATGTATATACATACACAGATATGTAATAAAAAATGAAAACAAAAATTTTAATTTGATAAATTAAATACTTACAAACTCCTAAGGAAAGTTGTGAGTAAATAGATCACATATCGATATTTAATCAGATGGTTAGTTATTGCCAAAATTCCACCAGATTGAATTAAGAATCAATTTATTCCTGAACCAAATTAATAATATTTTCGTAACATCACAAGAACGATATTAATTAGGTTCTGGAATGAATTGAATATGGAATTCAAATGAAAATGCAGGAAAAACTAGAACGGGTTTTAAACGTACACAATTTCTAATACCACAGATTAAAAACCTAAATGGAGAGTGGTTAAGGAACAAAGCGGAAAAAGTAAATACATACTGCAATAAAGTGTAATTTCTACTGTTGTTATACAGGTAATTGTGTTATATTTTCTATGATCATGTTTACCATTATACGCGTAAATATTATTAGTATAGAAAACTGGACCTTGTGCATGTGAAAATTATATCGTCTGAAAGTTGTATTTTAAGTAATGATTGTCATAACCAAATAACGTTAACAATTGAATTAATTATGACCGGTAAAGGTGGTAGTAGTGTAATAATGGCAGATAAAAATTATTTCTAAAATAATCAAGCTATCTAATAAAATATAAATTTGGATTTTGGGGCATCTGACACATCTAACGTTTTTTAAATAGATTTTATTTGCACTGTGATCTTACCGGAATTCAGGCTAATATTCACTTTTTTTCGATTCTAGTATCAATGTAAACAAGTGTAACTATTTTATTGTAAATAAATATTGTATATTTCCATCAAAAACCGAATTGTACGAGAATTTTTCTTTCTTATAGTAGAGCATTACATTTGTATTTGGTCCTCAAGCAAAATTTTACAACCTCATCTTAAAGTTTGTAACAACCGAAGAGATTGATATAAATTAAAGCAGGTTTCGATATTATTTAAATAAATTTCCTGTAGTAATAACCGCATTCAGTACAAATTTGATACCAGTATAACAATAATTTAAATACATATGTTATCCTATGTTAATTACATTCATAACACATATTCCTAATTAAATATTTAAAAAGTAAAACTCACTATTTGAACTTACGCAGATATCTTAATCCGTGTGGGATAAAATGTTTTGCATGTTATGTACATATATGGGGTGGTCATATGTAAGTTTTAAAACCTACCCAGTATGTCATAAACTATTCCAAATAAAAATGCCATTTATCAGGGTACTGTGACAATACAGAGGTGGCAATATACGTTGCTTGCAACATATCTAAATTATAATTATTGATTTATTGAACTCTAAATAATCTATAACTCTGTGAACGTCGATTTTTAGTTTCATTGTTGTTTAAATGGTTAGCATGTTCTCTGAATCTTATTTCTACATTCCCATTGACATGTGTCAATGTCAAAAATGCCGGAGTTAATTTAAAAGATTTAAATAATTTATCGAACTTGAATTGCCAGGTAGGATGAAACGTTAGCTTAGCGTAGATGGTTTCTTGGGTTTTGCCAATTAGTTTGAGGTTTGTGATATTATGAAGGTGGTCGTTTTTGTTCAAATCTTTTGTAGATGCTGTCTATATATAAGGTTTCCTGCAGCAGTGAGTTGCAGCTATTTGGTGGAAAATATTCATGGAAATCTGCTATATTGAATTACTCTGTATTTCATAAAAAATGTAAGTTTTTGTTTGGATTTTCACAGCATTACGTTAAGATTTAAAAGATTTATATGTTACTGCCATTATTTATTTCACTTGCATGTGGCACCTATTAAAGCCATCCACTTGTTATTGTTGTCTTCTCCAATGGAGATCTGGTTACATTACTCATTGTGTGCAGATTGTTCTCATAATAATAAACACTGAAGAAACTCACATTGAAATAGTTCTATCGTGTTCAATCAATTATTTTAATGCAATTATTGCCGTTTAATAGAGTTTAGATATATGTATCTGTATGTATGTAGTTTTGTTAATTGTTGGCGATAAAGATCGTCACAGATTTGTAAGATATAAAGTAAATAGAATTACAGAGAACAGCGTAGCTATAACTACCAAGCGCTTAAGACATACTACCTCTGGTAACATTTTGCATTGAAAGAAATAAACAGTATTTTAAAGATTTTTTACCATCTTGGTGGGTACCACTAAGAGATTTTTCTTGTTTAATCTGCGGTGGATAAATTTAGTGTATATAAATAAATTAATAAGTAAATTTTGTTAATTGTAATTCATTATCTTTCTATTATTTCATTTTCAACAAAATGTTTCTAATCATTGTTGCGTGAAGACATTTTAGTAGAGATGTTAAAAAATGCGTTTTTTAGAAGTGTATCTAATCTAAAATCGGTTTTAACAGTCTCATCTCTTGTTTTGACCTCTAAAACGTCAGTAAGAAACTGTTATTGGTAAAGTACAATTTTTTATATTATCATCTTGAATTAAATATTCGTTTAATTATATAAGGGGAATTCTTCAAATTCAATTCATTGATTCCGAGGAATCTGTCCTGCTATTCAGTTACGGTAGTAAGGTGTCAATTCCAAATTTTTGTTACAGTTCTCGTGATACGGAAATGTTTTACGTACAACTGTTTACCCGTAAAAAAACTTTTCTTGTATTCGGTAATCGACGATGCGTACCTAAAGGAATTTCGTATTATATTTCACGATTTAATTATGTGTCTGTCTTGGCTACTATTTTCTTTCCTTTATCATTGATTACTGGAATTCGTTCATCATCATTTACCAGACTTATCTTCTGTTTTGAGCTTTATTGTAATGTTCAATAGTACAACTGAGCTGTCTTCCTTAATGAGTTCAAAGAATGTTATAGTGGTTTTCGCACGGGCAATGAAGTGGTTCTCGGTTTTGTATACAATCCGTTGTCATTTCCAATAAATTTTACAAAAGGTTAAACATAAAATAAAATATCGCTTAAATGGCACCGTTTGTATGGTTGCAAGAATGTCTTCGTTCGATGAAATGTGGTGGTACATTTTGGAATTATTTGGGCCGTTGGGATCAACTTTCTCGATACTTTAAAGGCGGTCTACAAGTATCTGATTTTCCAGCCAATCTAGTCAATTAAATGGCAATTTCTTGACTGCCGGAGAGATGACACGATCTGTGAACTTGGTTTTTAAAAATCATCCTGCTGAAACCACATCTCGTTTTCATTTATCACATCCACAACTTGTTAAAATAGTGTAATATGCTACGGTAACGGTTGCTTGTTATCACATGCCACACTAAACTGTAATTGATTGAGCATGCATTTGAAGTAGTCTAGGTCCAATTCTCTCTCTTAAAGCTGATTTTATTGCGAAACAAATTGTAAACTTGTAAAGTTTCTAGACTCCCCATGGTCGGCAGGCTGTAGCTGTTGAATCAGCTGAATCTTACTACTGCTATCCAGAACGTACTAATAACGTTAATCTTTTGCCACAGTAAGTTGAAGGGGGCTGCTTTAGTGTGTGACCATTCTATTGAACTATCATTGACAATGACGATGTTTTCATTTTTTGGAGCAATGATGGCGAGGATTGTTTGTAATTATTTAAGCAATCGTAATCATTTTTGTAATATGTATGTGGCTATCGCAACAATTGATAAGTAAAACTGACCATACTTCGAAACGCTAGTTCTTACTGACTTATGTGTATCGCACTTTTGGTATGGTTACAGGTTGGGCATTATTTTTACAGTTAAAGCTGTTTCATGCAAAACTATTCATCTGCTAAAATTATTGGGGTGTACGTACAGGCCTCCCCGTGGTGCACCCTGGATAGCGACTATTTATAGTCATGAACTAAATGAACTACTACTAACTGGCAACCAGATAATCATTGCAGTCTCCTGCTGTAATACGCATTGAAATTGGCAATCATGCGAGACTAGCCCTCAGAAAACCATGGTAGGTCTGCAGACTTTCTGCACAAATCTGGAAAGTTGGAGTCCTCTATGTTTGCTTGTGGATCAGCGAGACAGACAGTATTCCATCTGGTGCAGGAATGGCCACTGACAACATACGTCATTTTGTGTGAACGTGAACGTGAACCGATAGGTAAATGAAAATACAAGTTCCAACAATTTTCCATTGTTGCTTATCACACTGTAAGTATGAAACAAATAAAGAACTCTTTATGTTACTAAAGTAAACTAAAACTTTGTTAGAGGAAAATATCGAATGTGTGGATTCTCATTAAAAAATTAATTGTATTATTTATAAATCAATTGACTTTGTCATTAAAAGCAGATTCACTATGAAACAGGTTCCAGAACTAAATGAATCCTATCCTTTTTTACAAATACACACGTGAATATTAAATTTGTTCAACAAGCATAATCTAGTGTAAAGCTCATATTTTCTATATTTAAATGTGTTTTGACGAAGGTTTTAGTGTAGTTAAAAACATTTCAACGATTACTAATCAATCAAAAATATTTTTCTACAAAATATTTCGTCAAATTGAATTTTATCTGTTGTCTGATTAATATGTGTTACCTCGATATCAGTAGCTGAAAAATATATAACCTTTACTGAAATTTGTTGAAAACATTTTGTATGATCGATCACATTGCGTTCGTTTCGAAGTTTCCTTGCAAAAAAAATGTTCAGAAGAAGATTAAAGATTAAACTGTTTCATTTGTCCATTACCAATACATTTTATATTAATTAAGCCTCTCATGAAGAAATGTAACAAATTTTAATTTATCCAAAAGTAATACGAGAAGGTTACATTAACACAAACATTTCAGCAAATAATTGGAGCTATTGATATCACGGTAGTAGTTGGAATAGTGCTTGTGTGATCTTTGAAGCAGCTATTACACAGGCCTGCAATACAGGCCTGCTCATAAATTTTCCATATTCTTTTGTTGTCCAGAATTCGAAAAGGATGTTTTGACAAAGCACCATGGAAGCGTTCTCTCTATATATGTATACGTATTTTCACGTACAATCTTTAGAAGGTTGTGTGAGAACTGTGTAGAAAATTGGGATAAGACTACTGTGAGGGAAAACCTTGTGAATACAAGGAACGTAATCCTGCCTGCACTTTACATCAAACTTGGAATAAGAAAGAACTGTTATGAGAGCTCTCTCTAAAGAAGAGGCATGCTTCAAATACTTGCGCAACAAATTCTCGACATTGTTCGTAACGAGACTCGAAGAGAGAGTACTTGTAGGACTTTGTATTCGCAAACTACTGAGAGATGCACAGTTTGAAATAAAAATAGATGGACCAAAAAGCTTTCTTAACAACTTTAAAGACCCAAACTTTAAAGCAATCGCGAAAGAAGCAACTACAAAATTTGAAAGAGCTGGGATGTTCCACGCGTTTTAAGTTGAACTTCCTTTCTATCCACTTTTCCGAAAATTTAGGAATTGCTAGCGGGGAACCAGATAAACCTTCTTTCTCGGAATGTGAAGGATGTAGAGAGAAGTGGAGGAGAGAAGATGATCGAACATTATAATAGCATGATAGTAAACTACTGTTGGGGGTTGATCGCAGGAGCTGAGTTACCGATATGTATAAAAGACCAAGCCTGAAAAAAGCTTTCAAAAGTAGCGAAATTGTTACAGAACGGTTGAATAATTTTAGGTTAAATGTAGGCCCTGTTTAATTTGCAAAAAAAGCAGGTTTGTGTTATAAGCAAGATATTATTTATTCCTGAGGAAACACCAGTATATAAATGATTGATGAAAGTCTTCATCTGATGTTTCTCTGAGCATGCTGTCAGGTACTTCACGAACTCTTTTGAAATCAATCTAAAACGCTTTCAAAAACCTTGGTTTTAGCAATTTTTTGAAAAGACTGTTCAGCGAAACATGTATTTATCGTGTGCATGTCTGGGAGTCACCCTCGACAGATCTCTCACTTTTGGAAGGCACCTAACCAAGGCGGCCCAAAAAATTAAAACCAGGAACAACCTCATACATAAACTGGCTGGCACTTCCTGGGGAGCCGGTGCGAACACCCTACGCTCGGCTGCACTCGCTCTTGTTTATTCTACCGCAGAGTATTGCAGTCCAGTCTGGTACCAGAGCAGTCACGTTCGAAAAATAGATGTCCAGCTAAACGACACGACGCGTACCATCACCGGTACCCTCAAACCGACACCTACTTTATGGCTACTTCTTCTGTCGAATATCTACCCCCCTGAATTACGGAAATTGGCCAACCGAGGGACTCAATGAATACCGATCCAGCATGACTTGAACAACATCCCACCATCAAGGCTTAAGTCAAGACGCCCTATCTGGTTGGACAAAAATATAAGGGCTCCACTGGATGTTCCCCTTAGGTGGGAAGCAACTATTGACACCAACCTACATATGTATAATCAATCTGGGTCCTACTGCCGAGCAATGTTTTTGGCAACCATCTTTGGGTTTTGACCTACCAAGGCAACAGTGGTGTCGCCTAAATCGCTTCCGCACTGACCATGGAAGGTGCAAAAATATGTAGCACAAATGGAGCACCCTGATCTCCCCTGAGTGTGAATGTGGTGCACTTCGACAAATAATAGTCCATATACTCAATGATTGTCCGTTGACATCTCTTCCAGGCGGTCTGGATGAACTCAACAAGCTAACACCGGCGGCCTGTGCATGGTTACAGCAATCTAGACTGAATGTATAAGTATCTCTAATTTGTATTATGTATTTTTTCTCTTCTAACAATTATTGTAAGCCTCTTATACGAAATATATATGTGTATATATTTTTTCCAAACTTGGGCTTCAAACAACGCATAGGCAAAAAGAGGTTGGTACAATTTAACTGGAGATATGTGCTAAATATTTAATATTTTTAATGGCAAACAAAAAATGTTTATTTTAAGATATGAGTTTTATTTATTAAGATCTGATTTGCATGCTCCAATTCGGAAATACATATATACAAAAAAAAGAATTAAAAAAGCGGTTCTTTTATGTATGTATATCAACACATAATTTTGTAGATATTTAAAACTACAATTCTTTTCGATTTAAACAGATTCATTGCTAGAAACCAATTGTTTTTTCCAGTATAGACGTAGATATTAAATATGTGAGTATACATATGTAAGTCTGCAGTTGATTTATATGACTCAAGCCTGAGTAAAGAAGTAACTACCGCAAAGGTAACGACGAATGACCTCAAGAAGTACGTTACAAAGATAATAACGAAGAGAAACAGAAACGTCCGCTTTGGTCATCTGATTAATATACTTATATTACGCATCAGTGATCCTCACTGATGGGGTCTTCTACTTCTGGTTTGCGGTTGGCACCGTACAAAAAGCCAATCGAAAGTGATCGGGTACGCCGATGACCGATCGCCAAACCGGACTTCTTGTCTCACAACAGTTTGTTCGTCATCATTGCGAATAGTCCGTTGCTATGGTTATTCGCGGCGTGTCAAACACTCGAAGTGGTTGTCCCGTGAAACGCTCCAGTGCCTATACAACGGCGAGCATTTCGTAACCTGCAGTGTGTTCAGAGAGCGTGGGGATATCAAACTCGGACGTAGTTTTTTAAATGTTGTTTTATGTTCACGATGCAACGAAACTTTTTTTACTTTTACAAGCACGTGTTAAAGTATTAACTTTACATAAATATCAGTTGAATTTATGCAGTGCGGCCGTTACCGATCAGTGACGATAGATATTTTATCATTCATTAAAATGTTGCAAATTCTTTTGTTTATGCTTATGTAGGTGTTCTCTAGATTAAATAGATAACGAGAGATAACGCACTAACCGTCCGATCTGATTCCTACTGATAAAATTGCAGGTACATTCGTTCAGTATACGGTTGTTTATAGTTCAGTGTAAAACGTGCGTGTTTTTAGTAAGTGATTTCTGTGTTTTCTCGAAAATTTCGAGAGATGCGTCAGAAGTGGAATAAGACGGATGATGTCCCTGCAGATCCTGGCGAAGGGCAACCGGTATGTAGTGACTTCTTTCATATCTTTTCGAATAACACGCATTTAGTGTATTGACAACGCAGAATATGATAATCTAACGTGACAGTCTAAAATTAGGCTGTATCACCTGTTAATCTACAGTTATTTCCACGGTTTAATTAAAGGATGATATAAATATGTTGCCCTTTTGCGATTAAATTATATTGCTGGCACACATTTAAAAATACTAGCAATTAGGTACCGTGAAGAAGGCATTGAACCATGAGCAATTGTGTTTTATTGCAAAATGTTATTACAAATTCGATTGGGTTGATGTTTAAGGAAAGCTATTAAATTTTTAGTAGATATACTGCGTATAAGAGAATATCCTTTTAATGACTAATAATGTAACCTGCTAAAACATGCTGCTGATAAACTTAAAAGATTGCCTCTTTATTGCATAAGTTTTATTGTCTTTTTTATCAAACGTCATAAAAATGATGATTGTTTTCTAAAAGCAGTGTTCAATAAGAGGAAATGCATAAATTAAATAAATTTATTCGCAGAATATGTTCAGTTTTATTTTCTTCTCTAATTTAAAGTCATAGTTGTTGATTATGAAAATTTAAAATCATTTATGAGTCACCACTAAGTTACTAGTCGATTAATCTAACACTAAAACCAATGAGTTTGGGATGTAAACGTAACTTCCCAGTTTTGGCTTTGTCTTAAGTAACAGTAATCCTCAGGGGGAAGGAGCTGTGCACGATGATCTGTGCATCTATACTTTCAAACCATTCATTAATCTATTCCTTATTAATGATAGAATTTCGTAATTCAGGACTCGTTACAGATTATTAACGATTATTTTCAATTTCATATTAATTAGATTGGTTTCCTTTTAAAGGCTTGACTAATTTGTATACTCTGGTAGCTAAGCAACGTCCGTTCCTCTCGGATTGTTGCTTGGATGCGTTTTGCCACACTGTATCTGTGTATGCAGTACCATTTAAGTTCCTATGTATTGTATAGTAGCATTGATTACACCTATTACCCTACAGACCTTGTACAATTAGTAGATAATTGGTCGATATTACGATTGCATTTGTAAAATGAGGCTAAAATGTAAGCATTCTGTCAAGCATGATTCCCAAATTCCTCCCAATTTTTGGAAGGTCTCATTAGTGGTTTTTTTTAACAGATATGAAGAATATTATCTCGACATTTTTTGTTAAGTACCAAATGTTGTAATTTCTGTACCTATATGACAGATAAGCTACCATAAGCTTCTGTAATAAAATATATCTATATTACTAGCGATGGAAGTAATGCAAGAATTTCTGACATGTTGAAGATAGGCTTCTAGAGGTATTCTATAGACGTATATTATTTCGATAACTGAAATCAATCTGAGGATAGATTAATCAAATTCCGATCAGATAAGAAGTCATATTGGTAGGTTTTGTGCTATTCTCTGATCTTACATCATGATTTCAAATACCAATCAGAGATTTTTTTCTGGTAATATCCTTCGGAATACGTTGTTAGCATGTTATATACAGGCTAGCTTGGAACGGACTAGATTATTAGTCATCAAAAGCGTAATTTTGGCATATCATCAGGAACAGTTACAGTTTTCTTAATCCTTGTAGGTTCTAACGAAAATTATCGATACCTAGGGCCTTACGAGACTTTTGATACAACATAGAATGTTCGGAAATGGATCTTTCTAAAGCTCTTGGGTCTAAAGATGAAATACAGAGGGTGCAGTTTTGTGAGATATTTAGACTGGCGACTCCAAGTCCTTTTTATATAAGATATTTTCATAATTCTATTCTTACGTTAAGCAGTAGAATTTACGGACAACCTCAATCTAGAAGAGTGCAAAGTTGTTTATATTAACTTGATGAAACTCCTGTATATATAGCATGATAAAAGTTAGTACAGACATAAATCGGATTTTCCATGACTATTTGGAATGGGGGAGTTGGTTGGACTGCGCAAATTTGGCAAGTTTCTTATTATTTTATCACAACAGCAAACCTTGAAGTGTGAAGTCATATATATGTAGCCTTCGGTTTCAGATTGATAGTTACCATTTGGATTTAAAAAAAAAAAAAAAGGCGTGAGCCTAGATATTAATACAAAACAACTATTTTCATATACCACTCCTTGTCAGCTCTTGTGATTTTGTGTGTAACACGAGTTTTGATTCTTACACATTACTTGTAACCTGCACAAGAGATGTCTAGAGTCATATGCAGGAACGGCCACATTTATCACTTTCACACATCCTGAGACCAACATGCAGACACAAAAATTCATTATTCAATCCACTAAACTGGGCAAGACTTCTGTTTATAATCTTGAAGATCTTTGTCAAAATTATGAATGATAACACAAAGTGTTATAAATTCAATTGCACGAACTGCAGATCTATACTCTGATAAGCTATTTCCAAAATTTGTTGTCTTGAGAGCTTAAGATCTGATTTTTTTAAAGTTCTATCCAATGTTGAAGCTTGTTGAGCTGCTTCACTTGCAGACACAACCGCTCCAGTGTTTACATAAAGGAATACAGCTTTACAGACATTTTCTGAATTATGTATGGATTTCTTTTTTATTGTTTCCTCTCTGTGTTATCCTTCGACCTAGTTTTCTCATATTATCTTTCTAGTTTCGGTTATTAGTTGCTCTCTCAGTTGCGCAGTTGGTCTTTTCTTATCTGGTTCACCTATCTGTTTGATTCAATTCTTTTGGCAAATTTATCATTCTACCTGTCTCCAGCCTCATAATTTGCATGGGATTTTTTTTTGAAACTATGTCAAGTTGAGATAACTATTAAAACTAATCAAACTTTATAAGTCACACACTCGGATGAAATGTAGCTACATACATACATACATATATTCACAAATTAGTCTCCTTGCATTTATTTCGCATTATTTTGGCACTAATAATTTGTCAAAAGGATTTGCTATGTTTTGCAACAGTAATACACCTACGATTATTAATCACTGGCAGAGTAATGTATTGTACGAAAAAGAAAACGGGTATATTAGTTTTCATTTACAACTAAGCATTGTTTTTATCTTTTGATTAACAATTTTATCTCGAGTACGCCTTTTTACATCATACTTCATTTTACTACTAATTTTATCTTAATTTTTTTTGGCTTTAGTTTATCGTGATCTCAACAACTTCAATTGTTTTATTCCTGAGGGCCACGCTTTTTACTTTGGGTTAAGAATATCTTCGGTTCCTATCCTACTATTCTCACAGTCAGCCATAAGTTTTAAGAGCGAAATTATGTTCCTAGATGTACGATAAAAGCTTTGTTGGTATTAGAAAATATGTTACTATGTACTACATGGTAATCTGCTTTGTATTATTCGTAAAATTGGATGTTCGTGTTGACTTAATGGAAGTAATACGTAGTTCAGTTTTAATCGATTCAATTATAGTTCGTTAAAAACAGTTTGCTTTGATTTAGTGAGTGTATAAATTTTATATAATGTTTACATAGTTTGTATTATGTAATTTGGATATTAGTGGACTTGTATGTTTGCAATAACTATGCACCTATTTTAATGCAAAAAATTTACGCATTGTGTTGAAATCGATAAAATTGTTTTTGTTTCTACACTTAACACAGTTTGATGGTGATAACTTGTTTTACTGAGAATAATATATTTGTTTTTAACAATTTAAACAGTTATAATTTATATACCTATTTGTTACAGTTAGATCTTCTCAATTATCTTAAGTGGTTGTTTGTGTAAAATGTTTTCTGTACAGATTATATATGCACATATTGTAACGTTATCGTCACCATATGTGAAGTTTCTATAATGAAATTCAAAGAATTTAAAGTGTTAATGTAAGTGCTAACTATGACTACAGAAATTTCAAGATATTTAATAAAGATGCATCCCTTCCAGTACATCAGACATGCATACAGTCATTTCATCAAAATTGTACCAATTAAACAAATTCTGCGTCTTAGTATTGTACATTATTTTAAAATAAAATTTTGGTCTAAACGATTTTGATAGGGACAGAGAATGAATTGAAGACAATCTCAGGTGTAGAAAGTTTGTAGTAATAAAAAGTATGTACAACAATTGAGGTAGATGTTCTTAACAGATCGAAGAACACTTGTGTCAAAGATTTTGATAGCAGAACTATACAGTTTTACTAATATTTCATAATCATTTATGCATGAATAATGTTTCAGCACGATGGAATCACAAATGTTTACTTCAGAATAAAAAATGTGTGTGCAAAAAATTTGCGATGTAAGCTTAATGGTGTAATCTGATGATAAGCTTTTTTCGAAAATTATAATACGTAATAAGATGTGGGTGTATTATTGGGATCCACAGATAAAGCTAGAATCCATGTAGTGAACCGATAAACGATTTTTATCACACAATAGACAAGGACGCAAAATTCACATGAAAAACTATTTTTGACGACGTTTTGGGATGTGCGAAGTATCTTTGTAATGAAGTAAACGAAGAAATGCTTTGAAAAATTGAAATGAAATTGTCGGAAAAACAACAAAAAATATCCCAAAACTTTGGCCAAAAGATCTGTTATGGTGTTCAGGTAATTTTTGCAGAACATTTTGAAGCAGGTTACTTTTATTGCAAATATCCAATTCATTTTGGTCTTATTACTAAAATAGAATACGTAATTTATACAAGTTGTCACCTTGTTTGGAGCATATATTTTAGTATTTGAAAAGGAGTATGGAGTGCTCAGTTTTCTAAATTTAATAGAAGATTTTTTCTATTTTTGAAAAATTTGGTATAGTAATCTGGTGCCATATGCGTTTTCTTCAAAATCAGGCAAGCAGACTCATTGTTGCTTTAGTTTCAGTATTGAATCCAGTATTTTTATGGTGAATTGGAGTTTTCTAAACTTTACTACTCGTCAAAATTATTTCAAACTCTCCTTCTACTTGAATTTTGCAATAGCCAAAATGAGAATCCGTTGGAAAAAGTTGTATAAATTGATCTCTCATTGTTTTTGCACATATCCATTTTTTTACCGAAAGGGTGCTCTCTCTAAAGTAGAGAAAAAACCACTTTCCTAGTAAAAGACATGGATGTGATAATATGACATTATTACAGAAGGCTACAGTTGGCCTTCTATTTAATAAAGAAATAAGTAAGTAGGGGAAAAGAGATGAATTGAATATTGAAATAAAAGTTGAGGCACATTTTTTATACTAATTTCATTAAATGTTTTGCTACTTAGTTAGAATTATTTATCTATATTAATTTCCATCAATCCTTCAACTCATCCATATTTTAATTCGTTTAAATGAAATTATTAAATTTTGGTTCTTGGCTTTTTCTCGTTCTAAAGATTATCTTATTACGAAGCTTGGAAAATGTAAAGGGATAATATACATACTCTCAGATTAATCTCCAATTTCCTAGAATTAATGAATAATGATTTTATATCCAGTCTATATCCGTACAAATAAGTACACATACAATCTACAAGCATTATATCTATGTCAAACATTGAAAACAACGAAATGGGTGTTCTGCTAATAAGTGCAGCCGACAAGAGCAATACTTAAGTGGCATACATTTGTAAGTGGCTTAATTATTTGATCGTAGCTGAGAAATATTCCGTTTATTAAGGCTTAAACATAACGTGTTGATTATGTCAGTAAACTTGATTGGAAGGTTTTACTTTTTAACACAGTAATACTTGCGGAATGCAATGACTAATCGAAAGATTGATTGGAAACTGTATCACTTCCCATAACGAACAGATACTGAAATAAATTATATCTGTAATATACAGGGTGTATTTGAAATAAAAGTAAAAAATATTATGAATGGTAAAATTTTTGTTCATTTACGACGAGAATGCCAAAATTAAAATCTCCCTGAATTGTAATATTTGCCGCCTATGAATCGAGAATATGTTTACCTCGGTCAAAGTAACGCAAAACATCCCAAAAACAGCTGTCGATGTTATAAAAACTACGAAATAACGCTGATGTGTGTTTTTTTAAATAGCTTTGAATGAAGAGTTCAATAATATCAATGTGATTACGTATGAAAATACTATCGGAGACTAATTAATAAAGGAACTTTTATTTTAAATGTATCCAATCTATGGAATTACTTTAAACAACGATTGAAAATCATTTAACTGTAGTAAAAGTAAAACTATTATTGTGAAAAAAGATAGTTCCTTAGTTGCAATTTTTGTAATCTTAGTCGTATTTTCCTTTTTATTAACGAATTTTTGACTTCATGTCTACAACATCTACATACATTCAACATTCGAAACAGACTGACTCTGATTGTGCGTTGCAGACATGTTAAATATCGCCTATCGCTACACATGCTCTGCGCTACATAGTTGTTAAAACACAGTGGCGCGACTATAAATATTTTTGTCATTTTTTACTCGCATCTGGGAAGGAATTTGCGCTAAATGTTTTGGATTTAAGTTTAATAAAATAATATCTTTCCATTTTTCATAGTCTTTACTTTTATTTCAGATACATCGTATATATTGTGGGAAATAAGTTTTATTGATACACGATAATTGTCGTTTATTCATATGTATTTTTCTCGACATAATAGATATGCTAACTAAGGAAATTAGTTGAAGTAACTGTAAGTATTATCCTAACTAACAAAACAAACTTGCTAATACATATTAGAAATATACAATCGCAAAAGTTGTAACTGTCTTATTTTGAATTATAGGATCTACGGTTATTGGTTTTAATTACAGTTATAGTATACAACGGTTACTGCTACAATAACGATTATTATAGTCACAGCTTTTCAGAACAAGCCATTGCTGTATAAGCTGTCCTAATTCCTTTATGTTTATATCTTCATACTGAGCACTTCTCCAACAGTAAATGAAAATTAATACTATTGCAGTAACATACAATGAGGATTAAACGTTTCATTACCTTTGCAATACTTCAATATGCCGAGGTATCGCAGTTAGATAGCATTAAGTGGAATTGTAAAATCTTTATATACAGGCAGTAGAACTGTCAAGACGATTTTTTTAATTCCTTTTTTGCAAGGAAAAATACCGAAAATACTTAAAAGTTCTTGATGCCTCTGTTATCGAATACCAGCGAATATTTTATCGATTAATGTGCGATATTATCATTAAAAAAAATTCATATCCTATTTTGCAAATTCGCATTTACTATTGCTTTAATTTGACACCTGAACATCCAAGAATTTAGACCACAGACTATGTATTTGATAAACTTTTAGTCATGTTTCGTTCGTTCATTGAAATCCTAGTAATGAGTGTGATGAAAGCGCTTAACAATTTTAGATAAAAGTAGGGGTACGTAATCAGCATTCAAGAAGTTTTCGACATAATCAATTCCGTACTTAAGACATTCTTAGTCTATAATTAGTATATGATTTTATGTTTGGATTTTCCCAATACTATTTTACCTGCGTACGGGTGCATACATAATCACTTCAGTATAAGTTATGAATACGCCGATCAAGTGCAAGGTCATACATACACTGTTTATAAAACCAGATTCCTTTGATAAATTGCTGACTAATACGGTCTACCTGTTCAAATTGCAGGTGAGGGATTTCAGCGTTTATCGTTTTATCAAGAACGTCGCAATCAAATTCTTCGTCGCTATTTAAAGTAAAACTGTAGAGATTTACATTATACTTGCTAATTGATTTGCGCAATTGTGTTGGCAAAATGTAGATACGCTATATGCATATTTAGAAAGTGAAACTGACAAATAACTTTTTTTTTTTTAGTTTTTGTTTTTCTGATGCAACACTTTGTAATTATTCTATTTAAACGTTCCAAAATTGGATGCTTGTTTCTCTAATCATTTTTCACTTCGACTTTACAATTCACGTAGCAAACAGGTTAATTGCTTGTTTTGAAATTTAAACTATCGTTTTGATAATTTCGACTTGGGACCTACTAACGTTTTAATTTCTAAGGGTAATGACGCAGCAACAGATTTAATTAGATTGTATATGTAAATTTATATGTGAAATTGATTTCTAACGTATATTATTACAACCCAATAGACCTATGATTTTTTTAATTAAAATTGTGTAAAGTATTGCGACGCAACAAACGATTTTGTTCTATGTCAGCGTCTAATTAAGTGTTGAGAATTTATAAATCTGTTA
The DNA here is from genome assembly GCA_004785975.1 of Popillia japonica. Taxonomy (NCBI): domain Eukaryota; kingdom Metazoa; phylum Arthropoda; class Insecta; order Coleoptera; family Scarabaeidae; genus Popillia; species Popillia japonica. Next base: position 35,927 of record SMLS01066418.1, read on the forward strand.
TATTTCAAAGTTCGTTGAATTTTGCCAAGACCAAGTTTATACGTTTTGCGGGCTCTTTATCTCTTTCTAGCGATAAATTCTTCAAGCTATGATGTGCTTTGTTAAAAATATTTAAAATCTTGGACGTCTTCTGATGATGGTTCAACTTTAATTACAAAATAGATTATCATTAATTGCGAAGGCGCAAAACAAATAAGGTCTGGTCCCAATAAGGAACTTTGTAGGACGTCCGGTAGATAGCAATCACCATATATTTGGTCAGCAATAATAAATTTGCAGAATTGACGTATCTAATTTACCAACTTCTTGAGGTGGTATCTTATGTAGAGGGCAATGATCAATGTGGATGTTCTTACTTATGATTTTCTAAGATTAAGTAGCTTCCTTTTTTTGAGGACGGCACCTATTGTTAGCTTCCTTTTCTAGGTTGCCTTAAACTAAACTATATAATAATATAATGATAACTTCATGACGGTATTGGCGGGAATCTTGCGCAGCAAGCTTGTGTTAATGGTGTTATATTAAATCAGCTACCTGTCACATCTGGAGTTCCTCAAGGAACTATCTTGGGCTCTTTATTATTTGCAAGTGATAGCGGTAGCATAATTATACATCCAAAGCATTGTCAATTTTAGCTTTATACTGATGATACTCAACTTTTTTAGTCTTTCCATCCGTCAGATCTTGGTAATGCTATCGTAATATAGGCTATATTAATATTGATCTTGTACTTGTCTCTTTGTCAACTTTCTACACAAACCAATCAAAGAAATTTATTCTTGTCTTGGGTCAAGGTTTTTATTATGTATTGCGTATTGTTCTAGAAATTTATGATCACAAACTGTGATTCAAAGAACATGTTTCTAGGTTTATTCAAAGAGCTTTTTGTAATCTGAAAATACTATATTGTAGGGATTGTTTGGACAGTAATCTACGCAAAATTTAATGCGAATCCCAGTTATTTATATCGCAAGATTGTTTTTAGAACGGATAACGTTAATGCTAAACCTATTCCTTCATCCCTTAAAATGTTGTCTTTGTGTGGTGGATAAGAGCTTTGTCAATTATTAAATATTATATATTGAATTTTTAATTACTAAGTGAACCATACACTATCTATGCTCACTTGTTAGTGTTGTAGTTATGTCTTTTGTCTGATGTTATATGTGAGGTTCCATATTATGTAATTATGTCATAATCAAAAATTAAAGACATGTTTTCTACGAAAATGCTTACATGCCTGCAATTTAGATACTAGGAATCTTGAATAACCATCTAGACAGTAACATGGTGTATTTCTCATTTTTTCCGTAGTTTGATGTGGCACTTCCTAACAAGTTTCATCAAGAATCCTTATTGATTCCATATATTTCTGGGATGCCAAAGAAACTTGACCAACGTCCTCATATTTAAGACGAGTACTTCATAACGGGATGGTTGATTGGATGTAGGACTGTTAGCAATAGAAAGATTTGATTTCAGGATTTTTCAGAATTTAAAATATTTATGTTCGAGTTATTTAGCGACTACGAATTAAATCGAATAATCTATCAAAAAGACTCTGCCATAATATTAAGTTCCATCAAGAAAAGTACCAAAAATAAAGATTAAATTAACTTATTAATATATCACTCGTTTACTTCTTGTTACTTAGATACTTTTAATAAATAAAGGAACCGCTAACATTATTTTGGGCAGCCCATTAAAATTTTGTCACGGAAGCCATCTGTCACGCAA
>SMLS01066419.1:0-42879 GCA_004785975.1 Popillia japonica
GTATATGTAGGTACATATATATAAATTTAAAAGAAACCTTGAATATATTGAAAATATTTATTTAAGATCAATTGCATCATCGGATGTAATCTTTATTCGACGTTGGCCAACACTTAGTGAGTTTTCGTCTATCCTTAACAATGTTTGTGTTTCGTATTCATTCACATTTAACGTTAGTGAATCTGCTAATTGTGAGTTCAATAACGATTACTTGTGCCGACTGCTACAGGATATTAGGTATATTTCCACATTCTGGGAAAAGCCACTTCCATGTTTTTGAACCTTTATTGTTGCAATTGGCGAACAAAGGCCATGAAGTTACCGTAATTAGTTATTTTCCCCAAAAGAATCCTCCGGCGAGTTACTATGATGTTAGCCTAGTAGGCACGACGCCTGCTCTGACAAACATGATACCTTTTGGAATGATGGGTGGTGGTACACTTGCTAGATTAACTCATTTATTGGATTTAGCATATTTTACTGGGCATGCTTGTGAAAATACTTTCAAATCTCAAGAATTTAATGCATTTATACAGAGACAGGAGAAATATGACATAGTGTTAACCGAATTTTTTACTCCACACTGTTTAATTGGTTTAATGCAAAACACAGGTGGTTCCTTGGTTGGTTTAACGTCTAGTTTTATGTTACCATGGTCGAACGATTATGTGGCTAATCCTGATAATCCTGCGTTTCTTCCGTCTGTATTTATAGGCTGCTCAGACAGTATGAATTTTTGGGAGCGGACTATGAATGTAATATTTTATGTCTGGTCAAGAGGCATCTATCATGTGTTAATGTACAGGCCAGCAAATAAAGAAGCCAAGGAAAAAATTGATCCTAGTTTGCCGGATCTAAACGAATTCCTCTACAATGCCAGTTTAATTTTAGTCAATGTGCATCATAGTTTACATCCATCTAAACCTTTGATGCCAAGTGTTATTGAAGTAGGTGGCATGCATATCGGTGAAGTAAAAACGCTCCCTTCGGTAAGTAATTTATGATGTGATAAAAATTTAGTGCATTATACTTTAATACCCATAAGTGCAAAAGCTTTAAGACATCATTTGGCACAACTTAACAGGGTCGTAAAGATCTTATAGTGTAAAACTTGTAACTTTATTTACTGCCACCGGTTAAGAACATAACACGTTTGTATGTATTGACCAATTATAAAATATCTGATAAACCTAAACATCGTTCATTAGTCATGTTCAAACATAAATATGTTCATATGGAACTTAATATAGTTTATTCTTGCTGATAATATTATACCGTACACATTTCATACAATATGCGATAAGTTCAATGTTCAATTTACAAACACTCGCAGATAAGTATAAGATTTTAGAAACGATTTATATTTTGTAATAAATAATTGATAATACTGAACCTGCGCCAGAGTATAAAGCAATCCATCAAAACGATGGTTTTTTTATGATATGATTAATATCTTCGACTACCAAAAATTTAAGTAGGTAGGTACTTAGGTACTACTAAAAAAAATAGTGCTGTACACCAGTGTGCCACTATTCTGTCGTCAGAGTATTTGCTTAGAAAAATGTAATGGGTAATGTGTTCGCCATATGCTTTTAAAATGTTTTCTAAAAAATTAGTATATTATGTATTATTACTTTTCTCTATGTACGCTTTTAAATTTTGAGTGCCTGTCAAGAATAGGTATGTATGTACGTATCTCGTTATTATCTATAGAAATCATGACAATGCAGTTTACTATTTCGACTTGCATATACATATGTAGTATCAACTCTATAAATAAATATTGTGACTCAAAGCTCGTGGATTAATACTTATCTAATATTTTTTTAGAAACTCAAACTACAAGTGAATTCTATTGATAATTGTAGCACCTAAATGTCTATATTCGTACTATGTATTTTTTTATAATCAAGGCTAACCAGACAGCCAGGGTTTTTTAATGATATGATTAAAATCATCCATTACCAAAAATTTAAGTACCTACTACTAAAAACGCTATTAGTGCTATACATCAAGGTATACCAATATTCTGTGAATTTCATCATAATATTTACTTAAAAACCACATCTACTTGACAAATTATCTTTATTAGATAAATGGTTTCGTTTGCAAATGATGTTTTTATACCCGAATAGAACGTAAAACAAAAAAAAAACCAAATACAATTTATTAAATTCTATGAAATTAGTATATAATATGTAATAATACATAGAATGTATATACATACGTACTTACGTAAATTGACTATTAGCGAATAGAAAGTCTACTCGAAATGTATTTTTCTGTCATTTAAATAATCTGTTTTGTTACAAAGCTTTTAATTTAAGCATTATACTCGATCTTTGACTTTTACATCTTCCAAAAACGTACTACTAATCGGAGTTTTCCACTATGGTTCACGAACGCAATTAAATAAAATCTGAAAAATTTTTCATAGTTTCAAACTACACCTGCATTAACGCCACCAGCTATGAATCTAATTTCACATTTGTTCTCATGGAATATATTGATGCGTTGGTGAAACATAAAATACGACAGGACAGCGTTATTAAATCTTAAAGAAAGAATTTAATTTGTTTTGTAAAAGAATTAAGTTTGCTGTTACAGCTTTAAAACGGTCGGTTTAAGAGAATAGACACTGAAAGTCTACAACATGTCTATCATATCTCTTGTCTGTGTATAGAACACTCAGATCATATTGACATTATGATCGCTCATTCCGCCGCCTTAATAATGGAGTATGATAATGGAGTACCAACCAGCACTCCACAGACTGAAGACAGCTTTTCTTACAATCTCCCCCACAGGATCCTACCTACAAATGAAGAAGACATTATTCGTGTAATGAGTGGATTAGCCAACAAACTCACTGCGGAAGGCGACCTGACACTACTGAGCACTGACATTTATTATAAATCTATCTCTTAAGACAAGCACATATCCATTACGCTGGAAGAAAACCAAAATATGTCCCGTACACAAAAAGGGACATTCTACTCGTATACATATGTAATTACCGTCCTATAATTATCCTATGCAACTTTGGAAACGTCTACGAAAAAATTCTGTATTCGTCCATATATCATAGTATTCACCCCTGTTCAGACATCAACATGTTATCTACACAGACCTGTCAAAGGCCTTCGATACTATAGATCACGAATTTTTACTCACTAACTTCATATCTTTTGGTTTAACACCAGGAACTGCCAAACTTATAAAACCTTAACTTAGTAATCGTCGATGTTATGGATATTATAATAGACAACATTCTGATGAATTTACACTTTGATCCGGTCTACTGCAAGCCTCCAATATTGGCCCTCTACTGTTTAGTGTCTTCATCGACCGATTGCTGCATACTCTAGATTGTCCAGTACTAGCATATGCGGACGACATCAAACTGTACGCTGTAATTACATCTGGTGATGATGTAGGTGAGTTGCAAGAAAATTTAGATGTGTTTATCGAATGTGTGCGACACTTGCAAACTCTATTTAAACGCAGATAAGTGATCTACCATTTCCTATACACGATCGACTTCCCCTATCACATTCAACTATTTTATGAATGGCAAAGGAAATCAGATCTTAGGGATTTGGGAGTCGTGTTCGATAACCAACTAACTTTTAAACTCCACATACAGGCGTAATGTGCGAGTGCATTACGATCGCTTGGATTTCTAATGTGTGTATCTCGCTATTTCACAGACATCGACCTCATCAAGAGCTTATACTACACATACGTTCTCAGCTAGTTGAAGTACGCTGCGTTAGTGTGGTACCCCATATATGCCTTCGATGCCCTACAATCTGATCGTATTCATCGTAAATTTTTGAAATTTCTCAGCTTTGGAGATGGTGCCAATTCTGAACGAGGAATTTCACAAAATCCACTATTAGAACGCCACGATATGAATTCTCTATCAACTAAAAGAAATCCACTCTGCGAGCGGACGTTGACGAAGATACTGAACAACAAAATTTATGACTCATTTCTGTTGAAGTGTAATTCTCTCTTCATGTGCCACGTGTGATCATCCGGATAGAAACCAATTGCAGACTTCCATTGGCAAAGATAAATATATCAAAACAGGCACCAACAACCGTCATGATGAAAATTGGAAATGCGGCGGATATTTTTCATTAAACATATTCAATTACATACATTTTTTCTTGTTATTTATGTTCGAGTGTACAATTTTTATTTTATTTTTTTTTTCTTTGAGATACACTCATTATTATATTATGTATATATTATGTATATGCATACCGCTTCGTTTTTATTTTTGTATTTTCTTTTTGTGTCCTTAAATTGGATCAATTTGACCCATTGAACATTAAATATACATTATTATTATTAGTATAGTAGTAAAGGTGTAGGTAATCTTAAGTTCCATATCTTAAAATGAGTTGCATATATACAGCATGTTTTATAATGGCGTGCCAGAAGTAACTTTTTTTAAATGGAACGCTATTCATTTTCTTTCGCATATTTACAAAGTTATGACCATTCTTACGTCTTAATTAGTGTGTATTAGCATAGTTTCGGTGTGAAAACTAATATACGACCTTTTTGGCACCATTACATGGTTTGACTGTCTTCTATTTTTGCTGTGTTGAGAATTTAACAAAAATTCTTTTTCTAGTACACAAGATCAGTCAAAAGTCGGTCAATAAATTTCTCTGAAAATAAAAGATCTATTAAATATCTATCGAAACATCATAAAAATACAGGCTGTTCCATTTAACTTTAAAGAGAAAATTAAGGACCCGAGTTTTTACTCGCCTTATACACAAGAAATATTTTTCTCTTAAATTCTCGACACAGAAAAAATAAAAGACAGCCCAATCATCCGATGGTGCGAAAAACGTCGTATATTTATTTTCATACCGGAACTAACTCTCTTAATGCCCTTAAAATAAGACGCAAATATAGTCATAACTTTTTAAATATTCGAAATAGACCCGACAAACCGTAAAAGTAAGCAGATTTTAAAAATGCAAAAAATGTAGAGCGTTTATTTAAAAAAAAAATAAGTTTGGTCTGGCATGATGTTATTAAACACCCTGTATATATTCAACTAATTTTAAGATATGGAGCTTAAGAATACCTACACCTTTCCTCAATATTTTTTTAATAACTTTAATATCGGGTATATCGAGCTTCCACGCACTAATGCGCCACCCTGTATATGCTATATATTTTACGGTACTTACATATCTTAATAATATAAAAAATTTGGAATCTTTGATTCCGCGAAGTTGTATATCGCGTCAATTATACATACATACATACAAACATGTATGCAGCAGTTGCGACTGGCAACTAAGCATGAAATGTATAATAATACGTGGCTGTGGTTATAAAGAAATCATATAACGTATTCTTCGCCGGTAGCGTACCTTTACATATACTGTTCTAAGTAAAAGTATCCATAGACAAAAAAATCAACCTTGTTTAGTATTCCGAAAATAATTCGATTCATCTCAGTTTCCGTTTAACCTGAGCACACTACGGATGTAATAATCGCATCATGTTAGCATACGGGAAGATACCGTCTTACAAATTCTTTGCTTCTATAATAATACTTCAGATGAATTGTGTAAGTTTGTACGAAATATTAGGCATCTTTCCACACTCAGGTAAAAGCCATTATGAAGTATTTCAACCGATATTTTTGGAATTAGCGAAAAGAGGGCATAACATTACAATGATAAGCCACTTTCCTCAAGAAAATCCTATCGAAAATTATCACGATATAAGTTTAATTGGTACATCAGAAGCTCTAGTAAACACGCTACCATTTGGATGTTTTGGAAATGATAAACTATCTCAATTATTTTTTGTCCATGAGTTAGGAAGCTTTACAAATCATCTTTGCGAGAAAGGACTAAATTCCGAACAACTACAAGACTTCATGAAAGAACAGAGAAAATATGATATAGTAATCACAGAACTGTTTACTACGAACTGTTTCATAGGACTAATGCATATTACTGGAGGATCACTAATTGGTCTTACATCTGGTGGTGTGATACCCTGGATTACTGACTTCGTGGCTACATCAGATAATCCGTCATATATACCATCATTAATGATAGGACTTAGTAGTAACATGAATTTTGTGGAAAGACTTGTAAATACTTTATCGTTCGTAATTTCTAAAATTGGGTTTATAGTATGGATAGACTGGCAGGCAAATGACTATGCAAAGAAGTACATTAATCCAAATATATCCGAATTAAATAATTTTGTTTATAATATAAGTTTGTTGTTGGTAAACGTACATCATACACTACATGGACCACGCCCACACGTGCCCGGTGTTGTAGAAGTTGGTGGTATGCATATAATGGACAAAAAGCAGTTGCCACAGGTAAAATAAACTCATTGATATAGTAGTTATAATTACCACTTAATTGTGGTATCTGATGTTGCATAACTCATCTCTAAACACTTTGTTTAAAATACATATATTTTCGTTTTCTTTATTCAAGTCAGTTTCAAGCTTGTTTATGAACAAATAAATAATGAAAGAGCATAACGCATTTCGCATTGCAGTGTTTTCCTGTTTTTTTTTGCTTAATACTTTCCTTTACTTCGAACCGATTTTGGTACAATCACAACGAGATTATTTGTTATATTTCAATAGTTCTACCAAATATTCCAAAGTTTCTATTGTAGATGTGTATACTCGCAAAGAGTGTACATACGTCAAATGATACGATAATTTCATCTGGTTTCATCTCAATGTTGTTAACTTTATTCACAAATTCAATGGAATTTTGAACAGTTAAGTTTTCGATGTCTGAGGTCCAATTCTTTTATTTGTTAGACGACCATTTGGACAAATGATACCCGTCACTATGAGTTTGACTAATTTACCTGGTTTATGAATTTTTGGTAAACAATACATTTTTGGAATAATGGAATCAGAGCTAAGCGTTCTGAATTTTAAATTTCCGTTTACTAAATCGGGACAATTTTTGATAGTATCTTTTGTGTCTTTATCTATGCGTGGCTGTATGACAAATACCAGAATTTGATCTTATATATTGATGACTTCAGAATTCCATTCAATTTGTAAATAAAGTTAGAAGCATTGAGTTGAAACAAGGTGAAATTCTCGTATCATATTTGGTTGGATGAAGAAAAGATTAACCTCGTTGTGATTGATGTTGTGCATCTCCCATGTCGGTTCTAAATTAATGACAAGGAGGAAGGCACTGCAATGGGAAATCATCCCACTTCATTCCCCTCACTGAGCATGTATGAAACCTGCCTTGAAGACAGGAAACGAGTATTTCTAGACTTTGATTTAGATACCTTAATAATATTTTCGCCGTGTTTGATACTAATAAATCTAATGTTCAAGATGTTCTAGAGAAATTTAATTCAAGTTTAGATTCCATTCAATTTACGGCAAAGCAAGAAGTGAACAGCAAAATTCCTTTTTTAGATACTGTAGTTATTAGGGCTGCGCATAACAAAATAGAAATTGACATCTACAGAAAAGAAACCAACACAAATAGGCTCATTCCAGTTGATTCTGACCATTGCAGTCAACATAAAATGTCCATAATTAACGTCTGGACAGCAGATTAGTCAGGTTCCCATAAAATAGTTTTTCAAAAGATCTCAAAAAGAATTAAAGCGTAAGCTCGGTTCACGATTCGAAGACGTGCTCGTCACGAATGACATCACAACAATGTAGCCAAATCGACTAGTTTAGATTTTTAGGTTAGGATTCGTAAATGGGGAATCGTAGGATAAATGACAGAAGGTTATATGGCAGCACTGCACGCCGGTACCAACATAAAATTGCATTCACTGTTATGTTGATATTTTACTTTTATAGGTATTTTGTTGTTTCTGTATTGGAGATTCCGAAAATTCCGTTCATCACATGCACATCTTCGAATCGTGAATCGAGTATATTAAGAAAATGGCAATTTATAATGGTTTCTCTTCTATTGATGTCAATCGCATGCTCTTAAAAGTCCATTATAAAGAGCACGTTAGAAATGTGAAGAATTCAGTCTCATCTGTAAAACGCGATAAGAAATTTATTATGTAACGGTTTTACACTACCCGAGAACGAACCGCTTTTTTAAACAATATAACTTAAATATGTGTTATACCCCCAATAGCAGATAAAAAAAGTCTCTTAGCAAATCCCAAAGACAAAGTGGAATTGAGACAAAAATCGGGAATTTACAAAATGGTATGTAAGAATTGTGATCTTCTTTATATTGGGCAAACTAAGAGATCAATCAAAACCAGAACTTGTAGCTCATTTTTGGTTTGAAAGAGCTGAATCTGCCGCAGTACCGCAACATCTTATTAATAACGGGCACCATATTGAATAGATGATCTATTAGTAAAAGCAATTAATTCGGTGCGAAAACTTGATGCGTATGAAACCCTGAACATAAATAAATACGAGACTCTAATAAACCGGTTACCGACAATTCTAAAAACTTCCGTCTGGTTTAAAATTCGTTGTTAATATGTGTTAGCGAGTAAATTAGTGTTAGACATAAATTTATTGCTGTTTCGGAAATATGTACTTCATACAAGGGATGTTATTGAAACGTTAATTTGTAAACTGTTTGCGCATTCGGTATTCTGTTGATAATAACCACTCACGGGTAGTCGAAACATGTGACTCGAAGTAATTTAAAACTTGTGGTGTTTGAAGTTATCGGAATTGTCCTGTATTAGACAAGCCCACAGTCCTTGAAATCACATTAAATAAAAATTATAACAAACGTAGTTAGTTAGTCAGTGTAAAAATGCGATAAACATACATATACAGTTCGGCGCAAATAAATTTAGATATTAAGCTTGAAATACACACACATGAACATGTATGTATGTGAGAGGATTCATACTATACTATAACTTTTTTTTCATAATACTGACTGCTTCCAAATTTTTAGGGGGGAAGGGCACAATAAATGGACCACCCGGTATACAACACTTTTAACACTTTTAACTCGATTAAAAATCAATTTATTCCATAACTTTTACAAATTAGGTTGTCGTTACACAACCTCTTCAGTGGAATAAAATTGACATTTAAAACGTGTCAATTAATAAACAACCAGCCATGCCTATCAACAAAATTATCTACAGACAAAGAAATTCAGTGATATATAGTATTATGTTTACAATATCGTGCTCAAATTAAGATATTATTTTTTAAATGCAACTTTATAATCATAAATGTTATTGTTCGGTGTAATGTAATGTTTATGTCTGATTTTTTTAAATTCGTATTTAATTTTGTCACTTAAGTCGTTAATATATGGAATTGTGTGATATATTTTTCTGTTTTGTTTAGTGCCTGTGTTGTATACTTTATGTATTCGATTTTTAATCCATTTTTCGTCAATTTCTTTAGGGTAACTATTTTTTTGTAAAATTGATCTAACTTTACTTAAATTTTCTTTCCTAAAATCAGAATGTGCTAAATTAATATCTAATCAAGTAAACAATTAATTAAGGTTTTTTTAAATTTACCGAAGAGTTTGAAAGTAGTTTAAGTGTCTGTTGCTATTAGTGTCTTTTATGTACCAATTTGTTTTTATGTTGCTGTTATTATGTATTATCTCAACATTTAAAAAATTTATAGAATTTTGACTTTCCCTTTCAACAGTAAATTTCTATCTAATCTATCATGATAGGAATTGAATGTGTGTAGAACATGATCAATTTTACCTCACAGTATGCAGCATATGTAATCATCTACATACCGCTTGCAAATTCCCACGATTTTTTTATATTGTATGTATATAAGGATTTTTATGATTATAAAGTTACATTTAAAAAATAATATATTAATTTGTCCACGATATTGTAAACATAATCCTATATATCACTGAATTTCTTTGTCTGTATATAATTTTGTTGATAGGCTGCTTGTTTATTAATTGACACGTTTTAAATGTCAATTTTATTCCAATGAAGGAGTTGTGTAACGATAACCTAATTCGTAATGGTTCTGGAATAAATTGATTTTTAATCGAATTAAAAGTGTTATAATTAACCTATATAGAAGGGGCAAATAGTATCAGCAACATAACAAAAATTGATATTGGAAATAAAACTCTTCCACAATTGTAGAAACATTATTTTATTATCATCTGTGCTTAAAAATAATGTATACCGGGTGGTCCATTTATTGTGGCTCCCTAAAAATTTGGAAGCAGTCAGTTTTATGAAAAAAAGTTTCAAGTAAAAGTTTTACAACAAGAAGACTACACCAGACGGTAGAAACCCTAATTTGTAAAGGTTCTGAAATAAATTGATTTCTAATCGAATTAAAAGTGTTATAATTGACCTAGAACTGGAAAAAAGTATCACCAACATAAGATAAGTACATACAAGGTCTAAAGCCGGTCGACTAGTCCATTACTTTTTCTCTAAACATCACTTTAACCACGAGACCATTTCTTAAGGAATATTTATGAATAAACATTAGAAGGGTTTACGGCAATGCTAAAACGACACTAGAAATATTACGTTAAACAAATTTTTATTCAAAAAAAGACTACCTTAGGGGAAAAACCCTTAACAAACGGGCCAACGGTGAAAAACCCCCAAGAACCGCGAGAAAATTACAATATACTAACATCAAAATTGCTAAATGCACAATCAAAAATTACAAGATACAAAAATCTACAAACTCTAAACTCTCCGCTAATAAAAAACTGTATGAATTGCCATGCGCACACATCCAACTCAGAAAATTTAATACACACAACTTAAATCTAGAAACTTCCAAAAATTAGATAATGATAAAACAAATAATACTCATCTTTTTAATATATTTCCCGAAATATAACACACAAAATTGATTAATTAAATTTAAACAATTAAATCAAAATTCAAAAAGAAAAAGAAAAATCTACACTACAACTCGCTTAATGTCTCTAAATCTTCTGTTCTCTTCTTCCCCGCACTTGTCCGCGCGCGCTTCTGAAACTCAGGGTCAAAACCGAAAATGCACATACACCAAAGTTCAAACGAAAATTTCAATGTATACCGCGATAACCAGCACCAATATGTATGTACTAGGTTCCCTAATCAACGAATGGATGTATTTTTTTACATGATACACTGATAATCTGAATCATCAAAAAACTTTGAAAATATTTTCGGCGGAATATTTGAATTACTACGTATGATATCAACTAGCCTTCTTTGATCAAGTGAGTTAAGAAAAATTGGCAAATCTGAGTGTGAATTGCCACTGCAACTTGCTTGCGAATTGTCTGGCTATCTAGTAAAGAAGTTCTTTCTTCAAATTAGTGCTATCAACAGCTGTTTATTCTATTATTGTTAAATTAAAATTGCGCAAGTGTATCGTACCTGCTTAATTATTCTGGTAAACGTATACCAAACGTTATTATCCTTCTACATAGCCTTGCTATATAAATTTTAGGCTGTAATAAAAAAATGGTGACAGAAGAGTAAAGAGGGTGGTCCAAAGCTTCTCAGTTCAATTCCTCCAAATTCTCTCTTGCTGATCTTGTGATGTCTCCTTTAGCATTATCATGGTCTAGTACAACTTATTTTATGGAGTTACTTTGTATGTTAAATCTATAGGCTGTTGACTTTAGAAATGCAGATATAATGAGTGAATCCGTCGTAGTCAGAAAATACTGCCGCCAGAACTTTTCCGGTTAATACTGCGTTTCTTCATATAATAGATATAATTGATTCAGGAGTAGGTTTCCAGCCCGACTTATTTTTTTAGATTAGCATTACATTGCTATTGGAAATATGCCAATCCAGATTCAGCGAGAGTTGTGTGTTGTATTGTAAAAAGAAGGGTCGTGTAGGTTCGATAACCTCTCCTCACTGCGATCTATTGACTTATTGTGAATAGGACCCTATTCCTTTAGTACACTTCTAATCCGAGGTCCTTGACGAATCTCAGGATTAGTTTGGGTGTCGAGGCCTTAATCAGTTCAGGCGTTAGAGTCGCCTGTCCTAGATGCTGAAACCTTGGGCGGCATAATACTTCGCAGTCGCAAAGTAAGTGCTCGGTTGTTTCAATTCCCAGTTCGCAAAGGCCCGTGATCGTAGATCAAGAAGTTTTTTTATTGCTATTAGGTGAGCAGTTGATAATTTATTCGCATGTGTTTGTCCTGGTGTTTTCTTTAGAACTATTTTCAGGACTGAACCTCTTCTCGGAGGTTATCTAGAATCCTTAGGTGTCCGGTTAAGTCATCCTCTTTAAATCGATATAATAAACTCATTACAGACTTCGGCGGTGACTCTTTCAACTTTACAACCACAGCCATTTTAATTTGTTCATTAATCTAAAGTATGGTTAGCTGCGAAAAGTCACGAATTTTACCTGTTTTTTATAGTGTAGCACCTACTAAAATGCTATGTATTGATAACTGCAGTTCTCTTAATTACCAGGTGTAGACGTGGTAGTCCCAGTAGTACCTTCATTGCGGCAGTTGGGCAGGTGCGCGTAGCTTATGTGGTTGCCAGACATACTAGTCGCTGCAGTTTCTGCAGCTTACTTTGTGCTATCGTTTCGTTGATTTTTGGCCACCATACTAGGCTAGCGTAAGTGGCCATGGGTCTCACAACCATTTGCTCTAACCAGTATATCATTTAAGATTTAAGACCCCAAGTTCTTCCAAAAAGTCTCTGATACGGCCAAAAAGCCATTGTAGTCTTTTGGAGAACTTTATGAAGATGATGAGAGTTTGAGAAGTTGATTCCAGTTTAGCCTCCAATCAGGAATAATTCCTAGATATTTGACTTCACTGGAGAATTTTAATTGTACACCATTTAGAAATAGTGTGCCCAGCGAGTATTTCCTTCTATTGGTAAATGGGACAACAATAGTTTTACTTAATTTAACACAAACTTCTTCCCTACTGTACCAGCTACTGATGGTGTCAAGGGATTGTTGCATTAGGTTAGTAATAACGTTTTCATGCTTGCCCTTTATTGTAACGACTGGGTCATCTGCATACCCCTGTACGTTAAAACCTTTTACGTGCAATATATTGAGCAGATTGTCAAAGACAAGGGACGACAAAAACGGTGATAGAACCCCTCCTTGGGGGACTCTAACATTGCTTGTGTTGGCCTAATTGTGGAGGGCCCCAGCCCACTATACGCCATAGCTCTTATTATTGTCTCAAAGGAAGTGTCATCAAAGGCATCCTCTTTGTCGATAAAGGCATATAGCGCTATTTCTTTGGTAGCGAAAGCCTCTTCAATCTGTCTGACAAGATTGTGCAGGGGCTGTTTCTGAAGATTTGGCAACTTTTCGCCGACTTGTATCTGCGGAGGGGTCTATTCACTAGATATTCCCTGCTGATATAGTTGTCGATAATTTTTTCCATCATTTTTAAGGTAAATGATAAGGGACTAATGAGGCGATGGGATTTAGGCTTAAGCGTCTGTCTATTGCTTGCCTTTAGTATTGCCTTAAAGCTTCTCCATAGTTGTGGAATAAAACTATGAGCAAAGGTTGCTTTAAAAAGTTTGGTTAAGTTTGGTAGTAGCATCTCCGAAGCCTGCTGCATAAGGGCTGGGAATATGCCATCTTCTCCTGGAGATTTGTAAGGTATGAATGCGCTGACTGCCCATTTCACCCTTTCGTACGTGGGGATTTCTCTCGATGGACTCAGATCATGGCCACAAGGTCTTATAGCTCCCTCTGTTAGATAGCCCCAGTTTCCTCCGTTTTGTATCTCCACAGTGCTAGGAAAATCTGTTTGAATTAAGGGTCTTAGACTTTCCTTTGCGTTGTCAGTGTATGTAGCTTCCGTCCTCCTTTCGTAGAAGCGCTATTCCGTTTGAGTGTCTTTCCATAGGTCAACGCCTTATTATATGCTGTTAGGGCTGCTCTATAGGCTCCCCAGCCTTTGTGTGTTTAGTATTGTTGAACAGCCTTCTCGCATCGATTCTGAGCTTGTCTAACTCTTTATTCCACCAAGGCACATCTCTAGTATTGCGCCTTTGTGTCAGTGGACAACTTCTTTTGTTGACAATGCCTTTCAGCCAGTTGGCAGTAGGTTTATCGGCACAAGTGATCACCATAAAGCCTGGTTTGAACGTCGAACCAAAGAACTTGGGTTTTATAGCTACCTCCGTCAGCAAGACGATTTCGTCCAGTACCACAAAATGAACGGCCTTAAGTTGGTCCGTACTCAGTAGCTCAGTGGGAACCATTTGGACAAGAATCCGATCGTCACACTCTCAGATGCTTGAAGGTTACGATTGGTTCAGCGAGAGTTACTGCGTATTTCGCCGCCATCAAAGTGAAGTCAGTTTAGGAATAATTATTCTTTAGAATTTACTTAATAAAAAGCAATGTAAATGTTAAAGTGATACCTACTTGTAGATATGGCTTTTGTATCATTAAAATTGACGAACGGCTGGCTTGTTTTAAACGAACTCTGTACGTTATGCAATATGTATCGACTACGAATTAAGAGTGAAAATCAGACTCCAGTGCCGTTCACTAGTTGCATTTTGTGGTAATATGCCAATTTGATGCATTAGAAACATTTGGAACTTTAGAAAAATGATTTAAGTTTAAAATTATATTCCGTATAATATACAACGAAATTTATATTACCGTAGCTTATAGAACTTAAAACAGCAGAAGTAAACGAAATGTTAATACCAGATATAAAATTGCTCCCTCCACATGACCCAGATACCACGTGATTCTAAAACTTTCACGGTCAATGTACATATGAAGAACTATCTTAGTTGATAGAAGTGGCAATAACGTTGTAGTTTAAATTAAAATATGTATATGTACCTACGTCACGTGTGTACCCAATATATTTTAGCCTTAGTGCAGCATTGACTAAAGTGCTTCCGCTCAATTAATTCCTTAATAATGCATTCATTAAGTTGTAGTATCTTACACAAAGGCGTAGTGATTATACTTTTAATAACGTTGTTACTAGTGAATTATGTCAGCCCTTATAGAATATTAGGCGTATTTCCACATGCCGGTAAGAGTCATTTTGACGTGTTTGAACCTATGTTTCTGGAATTAGCAAAGAAAGGCCATAATATTACAATGATAAGTCACTTTCCTCAGAAGAAATTAGTACCGGGCTATTACGACATAAGTTTAGCCGGTACTACAAAAATTCTTGTAAACGTATTACCATTTGGTATAATGGGAAATAGCAAACTGTCAAGAATATTTCACGTATTTGATTTAGCTATTCTTACGAATCACGTTTGCGAATCTGGACTAAATTCTCAACCAATCCAAGACTTCATTAGAAGAAATGAAAAATATGATGTAGTTATCACAGAATTTTTCACGACGAACTGCTTCGTGGGATTAATGCATGTCACTGGCGGATCTCTGATTGGATTAACATCTGGAGGCATGATACCGTGGATTAGTGATTTTCTCGGGACACCGGATCATCCGTCCTATATACCGTCGTTATTTATAGGACACTCTGATAAAATGAATTTTATTGACAAGATCGAAAATACTTTAATATACTTAGTCTCTAAAATTGGATATATAGTTTGGATCGATCGGCCAGCCAATGCATACGCCAGGAAATATATACATCCTACTGTATCCGAATTAAATACCTACGTTTTTAACGCTAGTTTGTTATTGACTAATGTGCATCATACCTTGCATGGACCGCGACCTCATACCTCGAGTGTTATAGAAGTAGGCGGTATGCATTTGAAGAAAGTAAAGAAATTGCCACAGGTATTTGGATTTTAATTTGCAGTAATATACTAACACGATATAATGTTAATAAATTAATACACAATAATATTCTTTATTGCTTTCTAATTTAGTATTATGTTGTTGGTCATCATCAATTTAAATACTGTAGACTTTGACGAATATGCAATGCTCGGATTGTAAAAATGTCTGGACAGAATGAGGATTGGTTATCTACTGATGCAATTAACTCCACAGTCAAAATGTTCCTTCAATTGAATTAAAATATTTATCCATCTATGTATATATTTAAAGCAGTTCCCTTGATTTTAATAGGAATTGACTACACAAATTACTTTAGCACAATTATAGAATATATCTCAAGGACCCATAAATCCATGTAAATTCCCAGCGCATAACAGGCTTTTACGATTTCGATCTATGTATACTCAGAAATACGATATAATTCAAATTTAATTTCGTGTGAATTTGCAAGCGTGATATTTTTGTGTTTCATCTGAACTGAATTCTAATTAAGTTATTCCACTAAGACAATGTTTTGAAAAAGTTCATGTTAACATGAACGAAACGTCAACCCTACAATTAAATAAAACATGATTGGTAAACGTTATTTCAATAATTATTCCGCATAACCACGACACTATCTACATTATATACAGGTTGCCCACTTGGCCTTCGTTCTTAAACAGTACGGTTAGTATTGATTTTATCAGAAAATGTTAAAATAGATTTTTATTCAAACGTTTGGCGTTTACAATGTAAAAATATTTCGGGTTCCCTGAGGAGCTCGATTTCGTCTGTACAGGACCGGACTCGGTTTTTTTAAATGGAACACCCTATATATTTTTATAGTTTTGATATGTATATCGAATTTTAAGTCAATGTTGTTAAGACTTTTATTGGCAAAAGTCAACTCGTTTAGGAGAAAAAACAAGTTTTTTGAAAATTCCCACCGAAATTACAGTTCATTCAAAAAATCGTATCTATTCAATCGTTGACTAAATATTGACGAAATTCGAGATTATCATAGCCTAGAAAGTGGTATAACTTTTGGTATGTTGATTTTTAACGAAACTTTTTGTAAAAGGACTTTATTGATATTCCTTTGGCAACCACAGAAAAAGTGGAAAAAATGATTTTTTTTTTAAATGGAACCACCTGTATATTTTATCAGGAATGAATTCCTTTAAAAATTTACTATGATTTTTGTTAAACATGTCCTATATCCAAAGGCAATAGTTTCTAAGATAATTACCATTATAACATGTTACTCAGAAAATTCGTTGTTCTTTTGAATAGTAGTTGCCGTGAAAATAATAGTTGCAATGCGAAAACAACATATTATACATATGTCAGTTTAATTATAATTTATATGACAAATTATGCTATCCGATTTGCACAAGGAGCCCAAAATATAACCGAAAATGTCACGTTTTCCAAATAATGAATTAGTCGATATGGTTTTCATTCTTGGTGAATGCCTAAGGAATCCGTTGTTGGCTACGCGTGTTTACAAAGATAAGTATCCCGATCGACACCATTCAGACATATCGACATTTGAGATTCTTTTTGAAAGATTCGTGTCATCTAGCGGAAATGTGGCATGTTCGAAACCTAGACGTGACAAATTAGTTATAAGTGAGAACAATAAAGCAATAATAATGATAGCCTTAGTTGAAGACACAAGAAGAAGTGCTAAGCAAATTGAGGACATTGCAGAATTTAGTAGGACATCAGTTTGGGGTACCATTTAAACGAAAAATTTCACCTATATCGGTTTCAAAAGCACCACAAACATATTGGAGATGATCTTCTAGGTCGTTCAGATTTTAGTCGTTGGGCCAATGCAAAATTAGACAGAGACTTTTTTAATTTTGTTTTATTTACGGCGAATCAACGTTCCATAATGACGGGTTTATGAACAGGCACAATTACCACCATTATTCCGATATAAACCCAATCTATCAAGAGAAGTTCACCGCCAGCATTGGTGGTCGCTAAATACGTGGGGTGGAATTCTTGGTCAATACGTCGTGGGACCCGTTTTTTCGATGGACACTTAAACTGCCAAACTTATTTACATTTTTTGCGGCAAGAATTGCCTATTTTACTAGAAGATATCCAATTGAGAGTGCGTCAATTCATGTGGTTCCAGCATGACGGCGCTCCTGCCCATTACGGTATGGTAGTAAGAACCTCTCTGAACAATACATATCCCGAGAGATGGATTGGCAGAGGAAGAGCTGTGAACTGGCCACCCCGGTCACCCGATATTACCAAAATTGACTTCTTTCTGTGGGGATATGTCAAGGAGCGCTTGTACTAAGAACCGCCTACAACTTCCGACGATATGAAAGAATACGTGAAGGTTTCAGGTCAATAAGCCCCGCAATGTTACAAAATGTTAACGAAAGTTTTACAAATCGTGTAAGGCTGTGTATAGAAAATAATGGCGAGGTTTTTGAAGCTATTTTAAATTGATTTTAAGCATTTTGTAGTTTGCATCATTTATTTTTTATGTGACTATTACAATACTTTTATAATAATAATTAAATATTTGTTATAAATAGTGTGTATTTGTTATTGATTTAACTCTAATTTAAAAGACCAGCAAAATTTCTGAGCAACATGTTATTAATGGTAATTATCTTAGAAACTATTGCCTTTGGGTATAGAACATGTTTAACAAAAATATTAGTAAATTTTTAAAGGAATTCATTCCTGATAACATATACAGGTGGTTCCATTAAAAAAAAATCATTTTTTCCCTTTTTCTGTGGTTGCCAAAGGAATATTAATAAAGTCCTTTTCCAAAAATTTTCGTTAAAAATCAACATACCAAAAATTATACCACTTTCTAGTTTATGATAATCTCGAATTTGGTCAATATTTAGTCAACGATTGAATAGATACGATTTTTTGAATGAACTGTAATTTCGGTGGGAATTTTCAAAAAAGTTGTTTTTTCTCCTAAACGAGTTGACTTTTGCAAATTAAAGTCTTAACAACATTGACTTAAAATTCGATATACATATCAAAACTATAAAAATATATAGGGTGTTCCATTTAAAAAAACTGAGCCCGGTCCTGTACAGACGAAATCGAGCTCCTCAGGGAACTCAAAATATTTTTACATTGTAAACGGCAAATATTCGAATAAAAATGCATCTTAACATTTTCCGTTAAAATCAATAGTAAACGTACTGTTTACGAACGAAGGCCAAGTGGGCAACCCTGTATATAAAAATACATATACATATTCTCATTCTCGTCATCATGTTATTGATTGGGTGCCTTATATCCAAACTCATGTATTTCACCTAACGCGATTAAATATTCACTTCAGAAACTTGCTGTTACAAAAGCCCACTCAAGCTTTAAAAAGGATATTAAATTATTCTGCCAGTGTGACAAGATAAATTAATATTGTAGATAAGTATTTGAAAAGGGAAATAAAGAAACGAACAAAGAATATTATTCAATCACTCAGCTGATAAATTTCTCATTTTGTGTATTATGGAGCGTGACAATTTTAAATCGAAAAAGTTACTGCTAATGATAAATCTGAAAAACTGTCAAATCCTAAATGATGTATTCAGAGGAAATGAAATCATTTTCGTGATGTTAAAATTTTATCATATTTATGAAAAAGGAACATGTACCTGTTTAAGAATATACATTTTCCCCTTACATATATATGAAAATTTCAATAATAGTTCATGTTTCGGTTTGAATATGTGGACTGTGTTAAATGAATCACTGATTCATTTCAATTCAATGACTAACATATGCGAACATAGGTGACACCATAACTCCCATCTACGCTATATGTTTCGATAAAGTAGCAAACTGTATGCTCTACAACAAAAGTATGTGAACGTGACTCATTGCCTATTAATATAAGTTTACCGGCGTATTTTTGAATTCAGGACGTACAAATTTACTGCCAGTAACTCAATTAGTGGGAATTTAATGAAAATATCGGAAAGTAAATTCTCTCTGACAAATTTCTTGGATTTAGGACCTACTATACTCTGCTTTTCATTAAAAGGAGTAAATTGAAAAGACCGCACCACATTAGGCAAATTAAACTGACAGCTAATTTGGCGGTAAATTTAAATAATGGATTACAATGAAATCAAGTACTTATTTACACTTCCATATTCTATTTAGTTTAACGTATACAACACATTTATGAAAAAATAGGTGGACAATAGTTTTAGTACGTATTTTATTACTTGTATTATATTTGTAGTGCATCAAATATGTTAACATAAAAATAGTATTTTAGAAATTTAAAATTGATGGTGCATACTATTATTAATTCAATAGAAAAACATTCATTGCTCAATTGTTAGATTTGGAGAATTTCCTGGCAACGGTAGTATCGGTATGCCTACCGCTTTCAGTATACCCCTAATCAACCTAGCTGTGTAACATGGAGTATTGTCCTGCATAAATGTATATGGGCCTTCATTGGGATCCAAATCCAAATCAAATGGTCCATAACTCCGTTCACGAGATATAATGGCCTTTACGCTATACATGACCATATCATGACCGTTGGCGGATATTTCACAGAATCGAACAGTCTTCATGAAAACATTCTGACGAATCTCCACTTCGTTTTGTAATGATTCTTTGCAGTTCCAGTTTTATAAATTGGCTTCTTCCAGCTTCTTCCTAACCGTATAGTTTTTAAATTGTTTGGTCCACTTAGACTGCTCTTTTTTCATTTTAAGTATTAATCTGGGCGTGGTGAGGGGACGCTGGCATTTGAAGTTTGATCCGTGCACTTTTCGACTGTTTATCCGTCCTGATATTTTCATTCCTTTTTCAGCTCCTACAAATTTCCATTGGGCGTAATTTTCTGTCTGTAATAACGCGGAAGTCCTTGTTTTTTATTAACAGGAATATCTAACATTACCCATAGTGAGGGAATTTTGTTAAATAATAAACAGATAAATTAATTATTTTAGGCTAGCAGTACTATAACAACAGTACTAATAGTAAAAAACTTACACGCGTAATTTTATAAGACAAATGAAAAATATTCGCAACAATATTTATTATTATTATTATTTACATTTATTACATTTATTTATCTTAAACATGGGACGAATGGTAGGTAACATGTTTGTATGTATTTGAGAGAAGTCATGTACACTTCTCGAAACCAACTACATACCTAGATGTAGTAAAAATCTTTTTTTTTATTTAAAATAATATTACTATACAAGTAAGAACTTTACAAGTTCTTTAATGTGGCCGCAATATTTTAAGTACTGTACTGCCTTTGTGTGTGTAGTGCATAGAGCCACGTTTAGCACTCACAGTTCTGTTCGTTGCGTTTAGATAATCTTATAAATGTGCGGTTTGTTGTCTACATATACTGGTTACCATTCTAGTGTAAAGAATTATTTAAGATATAACAAAATAATCTAATAGATTATGGAGTATTGACGATTTTTAATGTGTATAATAACGATGACAAAAATTATATGGATAAACACTAAATATGATAACAGTTTAATTTGGCCATCTTATTCTGTTCAGAATACATACAATACATACAATATCGAAATGGAAGGGTACAGATCTTAGAAAATTAAAGGCAATAATCATCAAAATATGTAAGAAACTCTTTTTTCCTATATAGATGAGTCTGAAGCTTGCCCATTTAAGATTCCGGTCTTTGATTGTAGCTATATCGTTAAGTCAATAGAAATTTTTATTGGCGGTATGTCAATGAGGGTAAACGGAGCAGATTTTAAAATTAATTTGATTAATACAGGCTGCCCCAAAAAAGCGTACCACGTAATTACACTTTTTTCTAAATTGAATGACCTACTCATTTTTATTGAACTGAGTGTAATTTCAGATGCTTCGTTCACACCTAAAATAATTTTGCTTTAGAATGCGACGTTGCTAGGTTATTGATTTTTTTTGCCGAAATCACTACTTTAGTTAAACTTCAATTCCCACATCAGGTTTCATTTATTTTTAATGAGATTTTGCAAAAAGTCTAAACTGACATCATTTTATCTTATAAGCGTGGAATGTTGTGTGTTTATTATACAGGGTGTCTAAAATATTATTTGAATATCAATATCTTCAATTCTATTTTATGCCATTTTCTTAAATGCAATGCCCTCTATCTAGTAGTATGTATCGATAGAGTATTTATTTACCTTTAAAATGATACCAATATTTCCACTTTTACCTTTGACTATGTTTTTTTAAGTGCAATTGAAGTGTCACAAATAAGAAAATGCGTAATTACTACGCTTGTTTGATTTGTTTTCATTGTTTCAATGAAGTAGGCGATTGTGAATTTTGACGTTTGCTAAGTAAACATCGAGAAACTACACGCTAGTAAATAATATTGCTATTTGTGAACCACAATAAAATACTCTCGTCAAGACTTAATAAACATGGTCTACGTTATTGGTGAATGTTTTCGGATCTGCCTTTTGGCTTCAAGAGTGTATGCGCAAAGGGATTCGAAAAAATTTTCTTTTCTAGCTCCCATCACAAACAGCAATATTATTATATAATAGATAAAATGATGCCAGTTTAGACCTATTGCAAAATTTCATTAAAAATAAATGAAAAATGATGCGGGAATTAAAGTTTAGCTAAAGTAGTGATTTCGGCAAAAAAATATATAAAAATTCAATAACCTGGCAACGTCGCATTTTAAAGCAAAATTATTTTAGGTGTGACCGAAACATCTGAAAGCACACTTATTGTTAGTTCAATAGAAATAAGTAGGTAATTCAATTTAAAACAATACGTGGTACGCGTTTTTGGGACACGGTTTGCATAAGATAAATCAATTTTAAAATGTGCTCTTTTTATCTTCACTATCATACCGTCAATCATAATTCCTGATGATTTAACGATATAGCTACAATCCAAGATCCGAGTCTTAATTGGACAGCCTGTATATTCCGTTTTACGTGGGAGCTTAAATGTTTAAGTTGCGGTCACCTGTATATATGTACATATATGTGCAGTGGTGTCCATATAATTAAGAACGATAAATAATTAAGCAGTATATATGCTCAAATATTTTATTGACGTAGAAATGCATTCACAAACAAAATAAAATATTTAATGTATGCCTTAGATAACATTTTATATGTATAGCAGCAGACCAATTGATGCATTTAATTAAGAACAAGAGATACTTTATTTAAAAACTATATAATATACCCTAAAATCACCGTTACACCTAATTATAATAAGGGTTTCCGGGTGTTGACCGTGTCATGGTCAGTAAAATATATACAGTACAAGTAAAAATAAATGCACAAGATATACAATAAACTCGACGTTTGGCCACTAATGTAAGCGGCTTCTTCAGGAGCAAAGAGGTTAACTGGGTGGGTGCCAGAAGGTCACGGTAACTCGACGTGTAAGCCACGCTAGAGGCGAAAACCTTCTAGTAGGTGAGGGGCGTCAGAAGGTCACGGTAATTCGACGTGTCAACCACGCTAGAAGCGAAAACCCCATTATGGGTCCACCTCCATGCAGCAGGATTATTTTAGCATACCTCGAATCGAATTCTTTGCATTGTAGACGACGTACGTATTGCGTGACACCATATTCTAATTATTGGTTAATTTTGGTTTCGTCGGACCAGAGTACTTGTTTTCATTGGTTAATCGTCCAACCTCTATGAATTCTGACAATTTGCAATCGTGACTTTCGATTACGCTTATTAACCAAAGATTTCTTGCGCGCCAATCTTCCGAACAAATGCGCTTCACATAAACGACGTCTAATAGTTCTTGCCTTATTGCTTTAAATCCCAGTCGAGGATTTGTTTGCTAAACGTAAAATTCTTGCGTCAGTCTTAGTAGTGGTTTTTCGGGATTTCTGTTCTGATGACAGCATGAAATACCATTGGTTTTGAACACTGCAAATGCTCTGCTATTTTTTATATGACCATTTTCTATCGTATAACTTAAGAATACATTTCCTCATGGTAGGATCACAACTTTTGCTTTTTCCCATACCAAATTAAAATAATTGGATCTATTATATACATACATGTATGTACTTATATATGATATGAATAATAGGTTCTCGATATGCACAGTACCACGGCTAATTGTAAATGAAAATTATTTGATATCCAGGTCGTTCTTAGATATTCTTAGACTTGTAAGTTTCGCAAATAAAAATCATATAGGAGAAAAGGAGGCAGAGTCAGCCATGGGGCACAATTGGCCAGCCCTTTTAAAATCTAAGAACTTTTACTATTTGGGGCCTTAGACGGTTGAGAATAGCAATACAATGACTTTCTCTCTGCGGGGAAAAGTTTCTGTGGGCATCAGTTAACTGATGTCTTTATAAGAAGAATTTAACTGTTTTCGGATGTGCAAGGTAAATTTTTGCGACGTTATATTTTTCGTTGTAGAAGCTGTATTTTTGTTGACACTCTAAAACGGTTTACTGCAGCATAATTGTAATATATTACTTCTAATTGTTCTCAAACATTACTACATAAAAATATAGTTTGTGGGTGTAGGGACGAATGTTTTCATGCAGATGAAATCCCATAAGCCAACAAGCAAATTGACACCTGAAGTTGCTAGACTATCCCAAAATAGTCATACAGGCAAAGAAAAGAGCTGGAAACCGTAAGGGACATTCGCAAATTTACAGCGATGCACCCGAAAAGGATCGCCTAGAAGAAATGGAAGCTATTAGAGAGGATCGAAAAAAGAACGTTAAAGAAAACAACGAGGAATATATTTGTAACTAAAACACCGAATAAAGGAAAGAGATACAAGCAGGTACTTTCGGATTCGTTAGATTCAGAGATATCAATTAAACTTGTCTCCGATGACGAGGTTAGAAGATGAAGATATGGTAAATCAATTTCTTCTAACTGACGAAGTTACAATAACCACTGGCGACTTTCTTTTGGTAAAAGTTCCAACGAAAAGTGTTCTAAGGTTTTACATAGGCAAAGTTGTGAATGTCTTTAATCAACAAGAACTTGAAGTCAGTTTCCTTCGGTATACAGACCACAGTCATAAATTCCGTTACCCCATTATCCCTGATATATCTCTAGTAAATCGTACTGATATCACTGCAAAATTGCCAGCGCCAATGTCTTCCACAACAGCCAGGACGTCTTCACTACTGTCCTTTAACTTCAATTTTGCGGGTTTGTATTACTAAAATGGACCACATATACTTTTATTGTGATGTTTCGTTAGTTAACCAAATAAATATACTTTATAAGCAGTATATTTATATAATTTATTGCCCCGGCTGATACTGCCCCATTACTGGGGCACATTCATCCAATTTACAGTTTTTAATAACTAGAAAAATAACGTACCATATAAAATAAATATGCACCTGCAAATATATTGCAAGGTTCACCAGACTTCATGCTTTAACTCTAATACCTATGGAATGTAAAACATATTTTTTTATTGCTCATACTTAAAAAAAGTCATAAACTGGCTGAATCTGCCTCCCTTTCCCCTATCTTGAATGTTCACATTAAAGCTAAATCAGTACTATATAATTTGATGTCGTTTTTAATTATATGGCCACCACTGTATACATATATGTATATGTATAAATAGGAAACAAGATATAGGGCGTAATTCGGTCTGTGATTTTCACAGAATGGCTGAAAAAATCCCTAAAATTGGGTAATATATAAAAAATACTATAAACATTATATGTAAATTGAAAATTTCAAGAAATTTAGGTATGAAACATTCGAGGCGCACTTCTATCAGCGAGTATGGAGAAACCTCCATTTGAGTATTGCAATAAATCAACCAATTACTGTCAAGCACTTCTGCAATGTTTATGAAGTATCTCTCAGTTTCTCACTTTGTTTGTATCTGTTAAGAAAAATTCAAGATAAAATCCTGCAATTCCAAAATTACTTTGGCTGCTCCTGGAAATACCATATTGTTGTAATAACCGCGTCAGTGTATAACAAAAAATTGGTTTACTAGGGCTATTTCTGCAAATAAATACTGAAGATTCGTATAATTCGTGTTGGCTAATACTTACCGATGGTTCTCCTTCATTTTACCAAAACACTAAATAACTTTTATTCAATAACTGATCCATTAGTAACCTCAGCAGTACTGATTCTGCTAGACAGCTTTGATAGTTCGATACGACGTAATTCAATAAAAAATCACATTATACAATTATATAAATTTTGAAAATGCCGTTTAGTTTAGCATAGAAGAATTTACATATCTGTATGAGTTTTCTTCCAACTGAAATAATTGAATAGTATTTGTTGCACTATATCTTCGATATTCAGTATTTACATAAATATGTAAGTACATATAAGCATTTCAGTTGAAAAAACTACTAAGGGTTATGCTAGAAATATAATCCATTACTTTTTTAATAACGCTAATATCAAATTCAATTAAACAAACTGCACATTAAAATCCAGAATAGTAAAATGGACTTGAAATGAAGGATGGAGATGGAGGAATAATATAAAAAAAATAATAATAAATAATATAAAATTAGAGGGAGATTAAAACATCATACGACACAAACGACAGAGCAAATGATTTCTTCTCTTAAACTGAAATGCAGTATACATACATCCTAGACACTGGAAAAAGAGAAGGATATATCACCATGGACGTATATACAAACATAAAGTAAAGCGACTAGGTAGATTGGTACATACTTCCATCCATAATGTAATTTATATCCTGGAACACATAAAATGACGCACATAAAAGAGGCGAATTTCCAGAGGGCTGACAGTAATGTAACATCTGCCAGAAAGCTGTCACATCAACATCTGTGTGTTGCCAACTTAATTTCTAACCGCCTTGCATGGGTGTCACGACGTTCTGAATTTTATTAGAATTTTTCTCCTGTAGAGGCGCTGGTTGTAGTATACTGTCGCTGGCTCGCATAAGAAGGCAAGAAAAATCGCATTCAGAAGCAATTTAAATCTGCCGTCGTTTAATAATAAAAGAGGAAGCCGATGGAGACGAAAATAGAAGATAATGACAGGAATATAATGAGAAAAAATTGAGCACGGAGATAAACAATAGAACGACAACTGAACAACGACGTAGAACACTATTGTGTATTGATCTTTTTTTCCTGTTTAGTGTACGCTCGCTGTTGTAGAGATCAGGCGTTGTTACCACTGCAACGTTTACATTTTACAAGTTTAATTACCGAGCTTAGTCCACCGTGAACATAATTCACTGGGTCGTTTGTATATTTTTTTTTCAAATCACGTCGGCGTATATTTTACGTTACCGTGGACTTTTTTCGAGAGCGTGTATGTAAATTGTGTAGGTATTACTGCCAATATGTTTCAGACGAATAAAATCGCATTTTTTGATTTTCCTGTATTTCGCCAGTATGCAATACAGTTGGTTGATACAGCAACGATATTTATATGGTAATAGCTCTTATTAAAACCTTAAAACCATCATATTACAACGCCATATGTTTAAAAACAAACAATCCGTATTGTTAATACTACTGTAAGCGTTAATAAGGTACCCAAGGATCTAAATAAAGTGACCGCCACATGACAAAGAACACAAACTGGACGAATGTATAATTCAAATACAAGCGATAGAGCTAGAAAAATGAGGATACTGACAAGATAAGGCCAAACTATGAATTAATTAATTTCATTATACTATTTGATTGTGAAATTTAAAATCCACGTCACAACGCAGATTTGTTTCAAATTAATTTATTAATAAAATTAGCACGACGAAAAATATCATTTGCATGAAATATTAGTGTTAATATTGTGCACGATAAGAGTCCACCGGTAAGCCAGCCACTGCGGTGGTAGCAGTGTAAGCTGTCCACAGCACTATGAACGCTTGGTTGTACAGAGAGGAACATTAACAACGTTGATTTTTCTCAGAAACTAGGGCAAACCCAGATATGCCAGACATTTTGTCATTCATTGTTTTTGTTGATATTACAATTTTTTGTAATAAAAGCATGCACAATGAACACTAGTATACATTTCTTGAAGCGAACGTGCGTCTATATGTTCCAAAACGGGTGTCTTTTTAAAAGGACATTAGGCTTATACATAGGTATAAAATATTACCTAAAAGATGTAAAAAGTAAATCTCAAAATTTACTTTTCTTGAGTACGGTAAGGAACAAAACATTGTATATGAAGAGCGACACGACACTTCATACATATTATAGAAACTTTTTATAACAGTGGCAGCAGCGCGTGTGCTTTGGTTGAGTTGTGACCATATGGTCCATTCTGTCGTATGTGGCATCAATATTTTCAATTCTCAACGGCCTTCCTAGTTGTGTAACCCGCAGCTTATTTTCTCTTACTAAAGCTAGGACAACTCTTCTTATGAAGATTAAGTGATCTAGTTTCCCATTTTGTACTTTTTTATGCAAAAGCCATACAACAGCATGGGCATGAGCATGTGTGCGATTAGAGGAAAATACCATTTTCCCCCTAATGGTGGTCCCATATAAACTAATATTTTGATCAGATCGGTCTAAACCTCCCATATATTAATTATATAAATGTATAACATTCTGTTGACCAATAAAAACTCTGGTTTTTTCCGTACGAGAATAGCGTGTTGCGCGGTAAAGTGGAAAAACATTTGTGCTGCAAGTATAGAAAGATTGTTTGTTGCAGAATAATCATATTTGCCTGTGTTTTCTGTTTTTTAAATCTTATTGTTTCGCAGGACATTAGATATGCCATTTTCGCGAATAGTACCTGTAACTCTAATTCTCCTTATACTTAGTTCTTCCAACAAAGGTATAGATGAGATAGTTCTTCCCAGTATATACTTCTAGTGACTGAGGAATATCCACTTAGCAACAAAATTGCTACGGAAAATTTAAGTTCTTCACGTGAAATATCAGCTTCTTGATTTTTATGAGCAGCATCAACATTTGTGTTATACACGAGTGAGTCGAAAATATAATCATAAAAAAACGGAAAGAGCTCAAGTGGCGTATTTTGATTGGAAACTACTACAATCTAGCCATTCATTAGTAAATGAAGATTTTAATTCTAATTGTTCCCAACGATACACTTTTAGATTTGGGTCGCCCTACTTTCGTGAAAGCTGCCAGTGGTATACTATCATCAGCTTCCAGTTCATCTCTGATATTTGAAAATTGTCTGTGATTCTTTTACTATCGGATGTATTATCGTTCATAAGTTCAGCACAGCTGGTAGTTGTGATACAGGTAAATTATTCACTGATATGTCGTCATCATCTCCTGAGTCTGCATCCGTCAGGTCGTCATTTACAGATTTACTGAAGGCAGAATTGCTATATTAGTATCATTTTCCGTAACGAACCTATTTTTATCTTCCCCCAACTCATTGAGTAAATCCTGCAATGTTAGACCACTGTAACAAATTTTCGACAAATATACTATACGTATGTATGTATCTGCCTAATGTCCTTCTAAAAGGACAGTCAGCTTTCTATGATAACTATGAAACTATTGTGATTGATTTGATGTTAAGAAAGTAGAAAGTGGTAGCTTATAGTATTATTGTTACGTTCTAATAGAAACAACTAAATTGAGTATTTATTTATTTCTTTGAAATACTTACAATATTAGTCACAGGTCAATGGGCGTCGCTATCATGTAATCATACACTTAGTTGTATTTATATTTTAATGAAAGTTTGTACACAAAAAATACACAGTTTTTACATAAACTAAAGGTATAAACATTCGAACAACTTTCCTACATTTCATCACTCCCGTCTGCAGAAATTTTATAATAACTATTAAAAAAATTATTAAACAGAGACTGCGTTCTGTCCTTTTAGAAGGACATTAGGCATACCTGGGTTTTAAGATAAAAGTTTGTACCTGGGTACTCAAGGAAGGTCCCTCTATAACGTAGTTGAGCCCCTCAAGATCCGTGTCGGACAACCCTGGTGTTCCGCCTATGAGACAGACATACCACATGTCAATAATCTCGAAACTGTCAGGAGTACGTCAACCTATCAAATTTAAAATCTGCAATTATTGCAGTTATTTATACTGGCTTTTATATTTAAAAGACAACAGAAATACGGAGCATTTCAAAAGTTATGACAATTTTTACGTCTAAAAGGGTGTATTCAGAATGTCAGTTCCGGTAAGAAAATAAAAATACGACCTTTTTCGCACCATTACGTGGTTTGGCTACGTCCTCTACTATTGTTGGTTCGAGAATCGAACAAAAATAACATTTCTTTTATACTAGGTGAGTCAAATCTCAGGTCCTTAATTTCATCATAAAATATTTAAATTTAATGAGAGGACGCTCTATATTTTTTATGACGTTTTGATAGATATTTATCAGCTCTTTCGTTTTTGTTAACTATTCCCTATACCTGACTGTTTGGGGTTAGAAGATATTTCACAATTGAAATAAAGAATAGCTTTCTTTTAAATTTTACAAGTTGCAGAACAGCGTGTGCAGGAAAAAAACGTATACTAGACAAAATTGTCAAAAGGTTGACCGATAACGTCAATACAGTATTGGAGTAGCAACCACGTTGCAATCGCATTCTTTGACGTACATTCGAATGTACATTTTTCATATATAGTTGTAAACTGTCCAAATAAATTTGACTATTTAGCTGTCCATCAAATAAATGTGGTCCAATAACGTAATTTCAAACTATGGCACTCCAAACGTTCAGAAGACCATTTAGTTTATGCAATGTGTCGTGTGATATGCGGATTGTCGATAGAATAATAATGAAAGTTGCGGTCATTTACGCTTCCATTTTTGTGAAATGCTGCTTCATCTCGAGACCTTCAACGAAATCTATCCGCTTTTTTGGTGAGTTCCACGCCTCTTTCACATTTAGAACAAATATTTTGAAAGATCAGTGTGTAGTTTATCCCAACTGCACGCAGAAGCGATAATTATATATGCCTAAAATAGTCCATGTAATCACAGCTCAAGTAGCGCCTAATAACACGACAGCGCAAAGTATGTATATTGCAGAAATTAATTGTTACTTGAACTTCCTCAGCTTTCGCATAATACTTCCAAAACTACGCAACTAACTTATTATGTAGACACACGAAGAAATATATTTGTATGATTTCTTATTTTGTTCATAGTAAAAGATAACTAATCTCTTCGTGTCTGTATCATATTAAGTAATTAAGCTTTCATCAACTTAGTGGCCCCTCTTCAGTTTATATTTAAGAAAATTTATGCCGCGCACATTATTTCCAACATTTTGCAGCGGAAATATTTTCCGCAGCAACGCTAGTAAGGAATATATCCTGGCGGGTTCTAAGTTTAAAAGTTTTGATTATCGGAAGTAGTAGTGAAATATGCAGCAAGTTGTGTTATAAATTTTGTGTGAAAGTCGTAGTTTTAGGAGGTCGTGAAACAAGTTATAAATGTTAATGTGTTGGCGCGAAGTGATTTAATTTATAATTATAGCCGAACGGAATATATAGAACATACATATATACATGAGACATATTACACTTAATGTATCTATCTGGATTTTCTTTCTACATAAAATATGTTTGTGAAGTTGGGGTGTGACATTTTAGAAGATTAACAAGTGATATATTTCAGATGCATTTATGTATACAGATTATAAACCACGCTTAAAGTCACTGTATCGTTCGGAATGATTCCGAAAAAGAGTAGCGGGGGGACGTACGCGGTAGCGTTAGAATAGCGTAGAAGGTAATCACATTTTATGTAATACTGTCAATATAATGGTGCTATTTTATACGTATAAACGTAAGTTTGTTATAAATATTTTGAGTTATTTCTTACGTACTTTAAATTTCTTTTCTTAAATTTCATAATAAAGTACATACGTAAGCAAATGATTTCGATAATCACGTGAAAAGAACTACATTTTTATCAGATTTTGATAGAACATTTTCCTGTTTTGAAAAATTTAAACAG
Organism: Popillia japonica; assembly: GCA_004785975.1. Classification (NCBI taxonomy): domain Eukaryota; kingdom Metazoa; phylum Arthropoda; class Insecta; order Coleoptera; family Scarabaeidae; genus Popillia; species Popillia japonica. Next base: position 31,673 of record SMLS01066419.1, read on the forward strand.
ATACATTGTAATTTTAGTGTAGTATTTAAAACAAGTTTTTAATAAAAAAACATACACACCTAAGTAATCTTCAGAAGTTGGTTCACTCTAATAAAATGAAAAAAAAAACATTACATCCGTACCTAAAGAAGGCAGTAAATACTGGGGGGAAGTTTAAAGAAATGATAGGGTAAATTATTATGGTATTAAATGCTCAAAACGATCTCCTGACGCAAAGAAACAATATCCTATTCTATCGAAAAAGCTTCTTTGAACATTTGCAATTGTTTGTGGTGGAATAGTTTCCATACGATGGACAATTTGTGCTCGCAATTCTTCTATAGTATTAGGCTTGGCATCTCGAAAACCATAAATTGAAGTTTTCAGATACCCCCATAGATAAAAATCGTTTGGAGAAAGATCAGGTGATGTAGGAGGCCAGCGAATGGCGTTCCAGCTAGTTAGCAACCTGTTATCAAATGTGTTGTGCAAAAATTGTTGTACTGGTGCAGCATTGTGCGTAGGACATCCGTCTTGCTGGAACCAAACGACATTTATATCTGCTACAGTTCTTATAGCGGGAATTACACTATTCTGCAAAAGATCTAGAAATATTACTGCATTGCAATTTCCCTCTATGAAAAATGGCCCAATTATGTGGTTACCTAGCAGGCCAGCCCAAGCATTTAGTTTTACAGGGTATTGTGTTCGAGTGTCGTAAGTAAGATGGCTATTCCTCTGTGACCAATACCTGGAAACGCTTGGGTTATGGCGGCCATGTAACGGGAACGAAGATTCGTCTGTATATACTTTTTTTGCAATAAAGTCGTCATCATTGTTGCGTTGTTCAATAATTTCCTCAGAAAATTCTAAGCGTTCGTTTTTATCATTGAGAAATAATTCATTCATTTTGTCTAACCTATAGGAGCGGTACTTATTTTCTTTTTAACACTCTGTGAACCGTAGTGTAGCAAACATCAAATTATTCTGCTATATTTTACAGAGGCTGCTGTGCTTGCTCCTCTACAGCGGCACAGATTAAAACGTCGCGTTGCTCGCTTTGCGGCATCTTCTCTATTTTATGTTTAAGCGGATTTAAACAGCCATAATTTTCGAAGTTATTAGTTATGCGATGAACAGTTTCAAAACAAATATCAATTTGGAATTCATCGTTAAAAAGATGTACAATATCTCTTATCGAATGACCTAGGTAATGCTGTCAAGGGAGAATATATCGATAATTATTTAGAAAACAAACAGTAAAATAAGAAAAAAACAGATAATCGCAAATATGCCAAAGCGAATATAGAAAGTACCAGCGTGTTATATTTACGAACACATCAACTCCATTTCGTCAACAGAATGGAACTGACCTCCTATGCTATTCTAACCCTTGCGCGTACCTACGTCCCCCCGCTACTCTTTTTCCGAATCATTCCGACATACGATACAGTGACTTTAAGCGTGGTTTATAATCTGTACATATTTATTATATTTATATAATATACATTTACTAATATATTTAGCACATCATAACACTGAAATCGTAATAAAATAACATATATTCAAGTAAGATGTCAATTAGACAAATATCCACGTGTCAATTAGGTTAATTATGTCAAAGTTCATATACTAAGCAAGAGAAGAGAAAATTACGTTTGGACATAATACACATTATGTGTGTAGAACGTTCATGATTCAAAGACGTGCACGTCATTATCATACTTTTCATAATCACTAACACAAAACAATAAAATACCCATCGAAGTATAATAACAACATCCCTGTGAATATATTGTTATGTTGGTGCAAATGAGCAGTGTTGACACATGCCGTTCTGTCATTTATCATGTTTGTTTACTTCCTTGCATTTGTAAAACTTGACAAGAGCATCTTCTAGCTTTACCTATAATCTAAAGACATTGATATTGCAACATTGTTTTGACGTAGTAGATGGCGTGCACGTCTTCAAATCGTGAACGCACCATATAGCATTTTGTCTCTCCTGCAAATAGAAATTAAAAACTTTGTATGTGTAATCCAATAATAAGTTAATAAATATACTCTTAAATTCTACATGAATACAATACCATTCTTGTAGTAAGTACTTATAGTAAAGTTTTTAACGTAGACGAACGTACTTACAAATTGCTTCTTGTCCTCATGCTTTCTAATCACGTATTTCAAACCCTTACGTTAAATCAAGAAAATTCAATTCGCACACTCTAGCTTTAATAACATAAAAAGTCAATATAAAATCGCTAAATTCTAGAATACCTGTAGACACGGACTCATAAAAATAAATCGCAGCGGTATCTTCCGGTCTGGAGCCAAAAAACACATCGAAGGAAGTTCAGAGCAAAAGCACAGTCGATATATTTCCGTGACGCACGATTTCCGCGGCTAATATCTCCGCTAATCCTACTTCCGGAACTCTAGAAAATGACTAATAACGGTAACTTCGTGACCGCGAACGAGTAAAACTTCAAAAAACTACGAAAATATAGAGACTGAAACCGAGTGACTTTTGCAAACTAAGGGAGGTCCGGAAATAATCCTAATATTTTATAAGAGACGTATATGCATATAGACTTGCAAATCCACAACAACAAAGCGATAAAACATATACTGGTTATTGCGAGAGACGAAATATTTCAACGGATATGTTCGGAACTTACTGTTAAACTTACGACACTTGCTATAATTATCAATTGCTATTTATTATTTATATTATTTGTATTGGAAAATACAGAGTAAATTAATATATGTAATTATTATATTATAGTTGCCAATTACCTATTATTTGTTATTTATTAGTATATGTATAAAACTGTTAAAATACTGACTACTTTATATGTCGGTTATGTAGTCAGTTTTAATTAACAAGATACTCAAAAATATTCTCAATATAGCACATGAACTATTCGAATGAACGCATATGATGTGTCACATAGGTCACTACGAGACTGGAATATTAGTTCTGAATTTTCCGTAACCTGCGATACTCTTTATGACTGTATCGTACATAAACTAGTAGTAATACTTATACCTGTATCATAAAATGCTTAATTATAAATATTATGCACAGAAAAATTATTATTGCGCCTACACGTACCAGGGCTATATTTCAGATAAATGTCAGTGTCTCAATTCCCTCACTGTTGATTTCGTCAATTTATATTATGTTTATTAAGAGTATTGTTTATTGCTGCAAATGATTGGCAAAGCTGCTGGCTTGGTATACATATACTTCAACACTGTAAAATATCTAATAATATGCCTTCGGCCACGAGTGTGTTGTAACTAAATAACCGCTATGAGCATATTAAACGCTTGAATTTCTATTAAGTGTACCGGGTGGCCCGCAAAGAATGCAAAGTGCAGTATCTCGGAAACTATTCGTCCAAGAGACTTGCGGAAAAAAAATTATGATTAAAGTGCTTAAACAAAAATTACTCGAGTAAAGCTTAGCTTTAAAAGGCACACAATATTATTTGATAACATTTACTGGGTGGATTTCAGTGAAGAATCACTTTAAAATTTTAAGACCATCTTGGAAATCTGACAATATTTTCTTCTTTTGACCACTTAAATCACTTATTTCTTTTCCGCAAGTCTCTCGGACGAATACTTTCCGAGATACAGCACTTTGCATTCTTAGCTGACCGTCCGATACACTTTGTCAACATTTTCCAAATAGGTGAGTAGTACATCAAATACAACCGAAGTTTTATATTCTTTAATAAGAATTGGCGTAAGAAAACATCGCAAACTAAAAGCATTCCTGTCATATAAATATATTATCATACACTCACCATTTTACTATAAGGATATGCAGCACGCATTTATGTAATACGCCATATAAAACGCTACCGAACCTGTCAGTAGCTGTTTTGAAGTTCGGGATCCTTTTATGTTTACCTTCTGCTACCACAAAATCCACCTACTATGCTTTTCCATAATACATTTTTCATACGTGTCTTATCCTTTTGAATATATTCAAACAACACATCGAATGAAATAAATTCCGCAATTTCTTACTTTTATGTGAAAAGTAGAATTTCAGAAAGACGTCTCAAAGTACGTCATCAACACATGTGTTGAAGCAAAGAAGTATGTAAATATTATATACCCATTTTCCTGCTAGTGCTGAAGGCAGATAAAACATAAGGTACTTATATAAATAATTGTTTTACAAAAAAAAACTATTATGTATAGAACCAGTTTTCGCTGAGAAAAGAATACTAAGTCTAATACTAGTCGTCTTACACTATTGAATATTTCAAGATACGCTTATGGCGCACCCGATATTCCAATTTTAAGTCAAGTTTGACATGCGAAGCGTCTGATTGAAGGGTTGAAGATATTTATGTGAAATATCAGGTGTATTGGTAAGTAGCACAGATTTTTCTTAATTATATATGTACCTACATATTCTTCGTTTAATATGAAAGAATTGTTATAAATGCAATTTGGTAGTTCAAAAACCAGTCAAATTTAATACTTGAATTACTAATAACTACTTAATAGAGTAGATTGGTTTAATTACATGTTTCCAATAAAGAAGACCGGCAGCTCACAAATTTCGATTTGGACGAAACTTCACGGACTGAAAGAGTATCTTAAAATAAAATAGATGTATTTTTTAACGGTTCAATCGCCCGATTTTGTGGTTCACTTCCCTCCAAAGTTTGAGAAATTAAAATAAATAAAAGACTATAAATATTAAGACTCTTTTAACATAATTTGCAGCATATTACATCATCCCAAAAATGATGCTATATGTGTATCTTCGGGGTACCGAGCTCCTCATTTTTTTTTATTATTTTTTTTTATTCACCAAAAGGGATCGTATTTGTATAGGAAATGATGTATGATAGATTTGAATAGGTAATAATAAAGAATTAGTAATAATAGCTATTCAAATTATGTATATATCTTTATATTTACATATATACAAAATATTCAAAATAAGAGTATTAGAAAGTGGTATTCGTGTAGTGTGCCTAGATTACTGTAGCTTGGTACGATGGCAGTTATAAATGTGGATAATCTAAATATCATTGTATCTGCTCAACAAAAAACTATATTCTTATTTGAATATGTAACGAGATTGCAATTTAAAAAACCTGCAACCTCACATAGCACAATTTGTTGCTGAAGCAGAAGCAAATAGAGAAAAAACAGAACGTGTCCGTGATGAACCCGGCAGTGTTATCGATCTACATATGTAGATTACAAAATAAGAGACTTCTGGAAAAGTGGGAAATTCAAGCGACTTTCTTTGGATAGTCAACTCAAAAAAGTGAAATCACTGCGGCAGTTGTACAGATGGGAAAAAAAAACATGTTAGAAATTGCAGAAAATTTTCGATTCATACAAAGAAAGCAACACGAAGGGGAGAGTGCCCGGGAACATTTACAGCGTTGCAGAAAATGGCAACAACATGCAAGTTTGCAGATTATCTCAAGAAAGCTCTACGGAACCAATTTGTTTTTGGCTTGCGAACTCAAAACATTCAAAGCCGTTTACTCGAACAAAAAGAACTTGACATAGAGAAAGCAGTCGACATAGCGGTCAGTATGGAAACTTCAGCGAGAGATGCAGCACACCTACATCGATCAAACATAGCCAACGTACACAGTGTGGGATATTTGAGGGTAAAGCCTAGACAGCAGAGTGCAGTGCCAGGCAGAGTGCAGCGACTTTATGTCAAGAAAAATGTTATTGATACTAAACAATCAATTAAATGTTTGAGATGCGGATCTGAGAAACACTTAGCAACTAAATGCAATAAACAGAATCTTATCTGTTGTAAATGCAAACGGAAAGGACATTTGAGCAGGGTGTGCATGAAATTCCAACAGACCGAATAGACCAGGTAGACGAGGTTTTGTCTATACAGTCGGATCATACGCAATACAGGAAAAAGTTTACATTGGCATTACAGGTGAATCAGGTAAAAATCATATTTGAATTAGATTCAGGCGCAGCCGTTACATTGTTGAATTTAAAGGACTTTAAGAAGTATTTTTAAATTTACAATTACAGTAACGCACATAAATATAGTTACATAAATGTAGTAAACAGGCGCTGGACGTAACTGGGTTTGCACAAGTACAGGTTACATATGGCGATATTACAAAAAAATTAAATTTGTATGTGGTTAATACAGATAAACAACTATCGTTGGGGCGCAAATGGATACCGCAATTAGGTACACATCAATTTTTCTACATCCGACATTGCACATATCAGCACAAATACTCAACTTGAGAGTATTTTGCAGAAATATTCAGTAGTTTTTGAAAAAAATGTGGGTAAAACTACGGGGTTACAAGCTAGTCTTAAATTAAAAAAAGGATACTCCGCTGTTCTTTATTAAAGCTAGAAAAGTGCCGAACGCATTATTAACAAAAGTGGAAAACGAACTAGATTAGTTGGAAAAGGAGGGCGTATTACAGAAGGTAAACAGATCGGAATACGCGACGCCAATTCGTACCTATGTATTGTAAAAGCAAACGAAAATATCGGAATTTGCGGGGATTTTATATGTACATTGCATCCAACCTTAATTGTCGACGAATACCCATTACCTACAATTGAATTACTATTTTCTTCATGGCTGGAGGAGACAAATTTTCAAAGCCACTTTTGCGACAGGCTTATCTTCAAATGGAGGTACGTCCGGAGGATAGGAAATATCTTGCATTAAGTACACCCTAAAGGGTTGTACAGGAGTACTAGGTTAATGTACGGAATAGTCAGCGCACCAGCTATTTGGCAACGCGAGTTCGAAAACTTATTAAAAGATATATTAGGAGTTTCAGTATTTCTTGACGATATTAAGATTACAGGCCCGGACGATAATACACTCGTATACTCGTAGACCATCAGCCCTTAACTCAAATATTTGCACCTACAAAAAAATTGCTGACTTTGACAACTACACGCATGCAGCATTATGCTTTATTCTTGCAAAGTTTTAACTACAATATTAAGTACAAGAACACAAAATTACACGCAAATGCTGACGCACTTTCAAGATTACCTATTAGCTCTACTAGAATTCACGATTACGGCGTTTGTGATTGCTTCGAAATATCAGAAATAGAAAAGTTATCGATTACAGTAAAAGAGCTAGAAGCAGAAACAGTAAAAGATGAAAAATTAAAACAGATATTAACAGCATTAAGGTTAGGAAAACTCTCCATGCAAAACATAGATTCAGCATACTACAAAATGAATCCAGTCTACAGGATAATTGCATTTTTAGGCAGCAAATGGCAGTGATTCCAATAACTTTAGGCAGAAACTTATTAGAGGAATTACATACTGCTCATTTCGGTATAGTCAAAATGAAAGCTCTTGCAAGAGGTTATTGTTGGTGACCCGGAATTTCTTACAACATAGAAGTATTTGTAAAAATTGCACGGATTGTAATAAAGGTAAAAGCAACGCGGAGAAAGATCCAGTACATCCGTGGAAAACACCCACAGCACCGTTTAAGAGAGAATGTAGACTTTGCAGGACTATTTATGAACAGCTATTACACTTTTACGGAAAATTTTTGCGACCTACGGAATTCCTCATATTCCAGTTTCAGACAATGCACAGACTTTTGTTTCATATGAATTTAAAAGCTTCTTACAAGAAAATGGAATTATACACAAACTTAGTGGGCTACACCATTTAGCAACCAATGGTTTAGCGGAACGATAAATTCAAACTTTCAAACAATCTATAACAGCTAATGACAATGAGAGGAAAAAACAACTTTCAACATTCCTGTTGAATTATAGGAAATCACCTCATACAATAACAAATTAGGCAAATTGTAAGAAAGAAACTACAGGATATGAGTGTATGGTGTCGCTTCCAATGGAGTTTTAACGTTTTGTTCTTAGTTTTTCTTGATAATCAGAGTTATTTGCCATATCTCTTGTGTCCAAGATACAGTAGTTAAAAATGTGTATGTATTTCCTATCTTCAAATATACTGTAAGTAAAATAAATATAGTATAGGTCAGATTTAAAAACACCTTGTACGTATTTAGTCATGTAATAAGTATTCAACAATCCGACTGATGATACACATCTGAAAACGTCCGACATTGCAATAGCAAGATTCTTGTTTTAGGCGCAAAGTAGCATGTATGTACATATGTAGGTACATATCATCTCACTGCGAAGCTAATTTAGGCACCAAAGGAACTAATCACCAACTGTCATAGTAATCAATTTACTGGACCACAACCGGGTCTGGCATCAACTAAGACTGTAATACGTGGTGCAGTAACTGAGTGGATTACAAAAGCACACCAGGTACACTGGAACAACGTTGAAAGGCAGTTACACAGCAAACGGATGATAGGACAGCCATCACAGCAATTAGCAGCGGATGTGCTGGCTCTTAACCGAGTAGAGTTTAGAACATTGGCGAGTCTGCTAATAGGATACGGCTGCCTAAGGGAATATCTACATAGAATTCGAATCTTTAAAGATGAACCTATCTGCAGATTATGCAATGAGGAGGAGGAAACAGCCTACCACATTGTATTTGCTGCATTGGTACAACGGAGAATTTTGGAACTAACTAACCAACTAACAGGTCTACCGGAAAGAGATTTACCATACAGGCTATTAAACATAGCAAGGGGGACAAATCTGTGTATGCCGTGGTGTTAAGGGGATGATGCAAAAACCTGATCCGTACCCAGTGCACAAAATCAAATCAAATCAATCAATTTAAAACAAAAAATTGAAGGTGTCTACAAAATTCTATATCTCTATAATTGTAAATAATTTTGCAATATGCGCATATGTACATATATATGTATCTAAGAAAAATCTGACTGTTGTTTTAGTGAGCGTTTACGCCAAACCCTGCCGACAGATCGATAGCGTACACGATATATATGAACATTATTAAATGAAGTAAACCGATTTGTAATGAAAATAAGAGTAATACCTAAACATACAACTCATATTATGATGGTAGGTCATTGTTAATTATGTATATGTTAGCAAAAAAAATCGATAGAAGTCGCGTTGCTGTACAAATTCTATATAACATAAACACTAATTATAGGACGCTACTGAAGTATGTATTTTGGAGGATAAACGAACCTTCGTATAGAATCTGGTATGTATATATCTTAATGATTTGAGCAGAAATAAGATCTAATATGGGAATGTGTAACAGTAAAAAATTATAAGAAAATAGCATTTCTTGACAGGAGAGACGATATATTATATTCGGATAAGATGTGAACAAAACTCAACAAAAGAGTATGCTCCACTCAGAAATAGAACGAGTAACATACACTTCTGCCGGGGACTTAACGGTCCATTAAAGTGAACAAAACCTTTCCTTCTGTAACTGTCTGCCGTTTAGGCAAGACGTTGACTCTGTGCGCTCCGGTAACTGCGAATGGCCGAAATTTATGTGAGCACTTGTTCTTCTTAGAAAAAACTATCATTCGGCGATCGTTGTTGGTTAGAAACTTAACAACTACCCACAATCGATTTAAAACAATCCACTTTAACTGAATGTAAGTACACATTTGTTTGTAGCAGTCCGAAAATTTGTTTAGCATTTATAGTATCTATCTACTTAAGTAGAATAAGTAGTCCATAATCATAAACCGGCAATTTAATGCGTAATAGAAGAGTTTATGGTAGTAATAGAAGAGTTTATGGTAAATAATAAGAACATCTAAAATAGTAATTATTTCCTGCTGAAGTGTTTGAAAGGATCCGTTCGAATGCGCTACAACGATAAATTGCACAGCGATGAATGGTACGACGGTAACACATACATACATCACTGTATTGTTCAATGGATCCCCTCATCTATGCTTGCTTGATCTGTACGGTGGTCACTGTTGTTTCTACGCATTTGAAGTACTGGAGGCGTTTAAATACAAGGTATTGTCCACACGTAACGTAACGAAGTACTCCGGAAGGGTCTGCTTACTTTACGCAGTGAGATGTTATAGTGAGTGCATATAAAATCAGATTACGTACCTATTGTGCGTAAAAACGACTACAGTGGACACGTATACATCAAAATTTTCAATAAAAAATTGGCAGAAGGTACTCTGGAGTGACAAAATACAAGTTTACTCATATCAGGAGGTTAGTTGTACGAAGTTCTTAAATGGAGAAAATTATCCCATGATTGTAAAGTGAGGAAAGAGTTCACAATAATGCTGTGGATGCTTTTACTTGGCGGACAGGAACAACTTACCCATAATTATATGAATCATGAAATACAAAAATTACTTAAACATACTCGAGCAAAATGTCCTTAATTATAACCTGGAAGACTACCATTACGTGATTTAAAGGTCCAACTACAACCTATTATTTATGAACTGGCCCACAAACCATTGAAACCATTTTTCATATTTAGTTTTGCAGAAACTTACTCCATGAGCAGAGAATAGTTCAAGCGGTCCAAAACGCTAAGGGTAGTTTCCTTTATGAAAAGATATAATGATATCTAACACTTTGTGTTAAAAATTTATTAGAATTGCGTTATTTTGTATTTCTATTACTCCGTTATTTCTACAAATAATATATCGTACTTTTGTTTACTTTTGAGTTACTTTTTTTTTGGGTTTGAGAGTGGGGCCAAGTCAATTCAAAGCGTACCGCAATTTTATACAAAAATTTAAAAGAACAGTGTCTCTAACTGACCTACCTCGATCAGGAAGACCAATAATTAGTGATCTCCAAATGCAGAGGTTCCTCATGATACCCAGGACATAGCCAGATATAATCCACTAGCAATCAGCAGTGCACATACGATATCCAAACAATTGCAAGTATCTTGCAAAGTGGGTTTGAAAAATTCTACGCAAAAATTATAAAAATATATAATAATTATATTTCGTTTATTTTTTATCAATTTAACTTGATAAATATAATAATTTAAAATATTACTTACTTTATGACAACTATATTGATATAATACTTTCGACTACCACAAAACGTAATACCATAAAAAATACATATTATGCTAACGGGCTACGGCGCCAAACATTTTTCCATATTTGCTTATAACGATTGAAGACAGCAAAAAATAATATATTGATGCATTAGATATTAGGTAGATAAGCGTTACTGTGTTACTAAGTGTGTAAAGTTCTTTGTGCTGTCTATACCGAAATAATAAAAAAGTTGATTCAATATGTTTCTGCACTGATCTAATTAGAAGTTTAA
>ML218323.1:1802-16154 GCA_004785975.1 Popillia japonica
ATCTCATGTGATATCAGTTATTACTCACAACTCTCAGTATATGTCTTGAACCACACGCACCTTTCTATCTCGTATTTTTCAAGGAAACGTCTGACTTCATAATGGATTTTGAAACGTAAAAAGAAAATTCAAGTGCACGTATGTAGTGCTAGACACGTGATAAATCCTCGCAAGTGGAGAAATTAATCGACGTAGCAGCATACGCACGGGTTCCAGTTTTACTTGTTTTCCCGAACACTCCCGACATTTATTCGAAGCGTCAAATTCACCATTAATCATAATTTTTCTACGGCGGCATAACGAAAAGAGAAAAACGACAACGGAGCCGACCGAATTTAAAACGCATTTACAACGAAACATTACCGCACCGGCGGCGTGGCACCGACGTACAATTTATTAAAAGATTATTCAAAATCGTTTCGTCATATTACTACCTAAAGCACGGGGAACGACATACGAGGTACGATTTATAACAACGTCGCCATTTAATAAATGGCAAATGGCGACGTCCTTACGCGTCAAATACCGAAATAAATTGCTCAGTGCTTCTCGCCGATATCATCTATTGAGACTTCTTATTTGTCGCAGGATCGTGGAGCATCCTCTTACAATAATTGCTTGGGCACATCATCGTGAATCGTAGTAGAATTCTAAGAGGAATTTTGGAAAACAGGATTTGTTTCATTAATTTTTAGATATGCTTCAAAAACATGATGTGCAGGTGCTGGACTTTTCAATTCTATTGTATTTGATATGAGTAGATTCGTCTGATCTTTTTACTGAAATTTTTGGTCAGGGAGGGCGAAAGAAAAATGACCAGAGCAATGAGAGGGCAATATTCGGTAAAGATTCTAGATCTCTATAAAAAGTTCTTACACTTTTACTGGTTAAAGTTGAAGATGAAGAATATGTGAACCAAAAAGGAAAAATCTGGCGCCAGGCGATGGAGAAGAATGCAGGAAAAAAGTTAAAATTGTTTCCATAATTTTTTTGCTTCTAGGTACTTATTTGTTTAATTTTTTTTAGGTAAATTTTCAGGCACTATGGCTGAAAACTACGGCTATAAAGCTCTTCATTCAGCAGACCACATTTTCCAAAAATTCGATAATTTAGTTAAACATTCTTCTATTATTTACACACTCAATTTGCTGTTAAAAAAATGAAATTACTGTTGCAAAAAAAATGCGTCTTCAAATCGAGTTTTTGACGTAAGTTATATTTCGGAAATGACCATTTGTTCCAAAGGTGGAGTTCAAATGAATTTCTTCAATTGGCAATACCATTAATTATGTCATTTCAGAGTTTCCAATAATTTTATCTTTTATGATTTTCTTCTAAAATTATTTTACGACATGCTAAAGAATGCGAAGAAATAAAAAGAAACAAATTTTCACTATATAAAGAGCAAAAATGGTGAGATGCTAACGGAAGAAATAGAAATACAGTGAAACCTGTTTAAAACGGAATCGACTGGGACCAAAATATTTTCCTTTATACACAGGTTTCCGTTTTACTCAGGTTATTATACATATGTATTAAAATATGAAATTCTAATGTTTCATTCAACCGTCCAATCTAAAGCATACCAACGCGTGAAATTCTAAAATTTTAACGAATTTGCTAAAGTTCTAAGACAACATAGGCAAGTATCTAGATCATATTGGAGAAAAAGGAACACATTTATACATACATACCTATTTTATTTTATTCATATAAATATATGTATGAACGTTACTCTATCAACGTCCGACAAAAGATCGAACATGTGTGCACAACTATGTGTATTCCCTTTGTATTCCATCTTCCTATTGAGTCGTTTTAACTAGTAATCCACACGTGTGATACATTTTTCAATAGACAAAGTGTTTCCTTCATAGGTGACCGTCAGAAATGGTCAGTTTTCTAATCGTAAATCAAGCCAAGGACCGTTGCCGGTCATTTGAAGTAACTCTGTTATTTATGGTGGAAACCGATTCCGTTTTATGGAGGTTCACAATACTTTTTGGTCTAAATTTATTAGTACGGTTTCGCGTTAAACAGGTTCCGTTTTAAAAAGGTACAGTTGCTATGTTTTTTTACGAGGACGATTCCGGACTATGAAAATTTTCCGCCTTAAACAGTTTTCCGTTTTATCAAGGGTCCGTCTTAGGCAGGTTTCACTGTAATTAAATGGAACTATTAAATAGAAAAGAAAAACGAAAATAATACGACACAAACAATAACGAGAGAAAGAGACATAGAACAGGCAATAAGTTTGACGTAATTACAGAACATTATACAAAAGATGAAATATGGAAAGGCACCAGGATACGATAAGAGTACGGCAGAAATGGTAAGAAACATGGGACTCAACGCGACTAAACTACTACTAAGATTATTCCACAAAGTATGGACTGAAGAACAATTGGCAAATGGCGTTAATTGTACCAATATACAAAAAAGGTGATAAAAGAGATTGCAATAACTTAGAGGAATAACTTTACTATGCACGTGCATGAAGGTATTCGAACAAATTTTAAACGAGAGAATAAGAGAAATACTCGAGAATATACTAGAAGACACACAAAGCGGGTTTAGAAGTGGAAGAAGTGTACAGGACGATATATTTACTATATGCCAAATATATGAAAAACTTGAACAAAAGCAAGAGAAAGTACTACTAGCATTCCTAGACATGGAAAAGGCCTTCGATAAGGTGAAGAGGAACAAAATATGGAAAATACTGGAAAAAAGGGAAATAAGTACTAAGATAATAGATCTAATACAGAACATATACAAAAACAACATCAACTCGATAATAAGCAACAATATGAGATCCGAAACATTCCCAACAACGGAAGCTTTAAGACAGGGTGGGGCTCTGAGTCCTATACCTTTTGTGATGTTTATGGACGAAATAATCAAATAATGCACAGAAAAATGTAAAAACTTAAATATAGGACACATAAATTTACAACGGGTAGACATATCAGAGGGAGTATTTGCCGATGATGTAGTCCTGATAGCAAAAAATAGTGATGTATTACAGAGGAACTTGGAAGTGTGGAATGAGGTACTGAAGGAGTATGGGATGGTAATTAACAAAAACAAGACAAAGGTGATGATATTGGGGGAAGAACATGAAGACCTCCATATAACTCTGGACAACACAAACATAGAGCAAGTCACAGAATTTCAATATCTGGGAACAATAATAGAGGAGAAAGGAACACAAGAAAAAGAGATTAATAATAGAATACAGAAGACGTTACAACTATACCACGCAATGAGTAAACAGTTCATAAACAAAAGGGAAATATCAAGGGAACCAAAATAAAAGTGTTTAAAGCCATGTATAGACCAGTATTAACATATGGATGTGAGTCATGGGTGTTGACGGAGAGACAAAAGAATAAAATACAGGCCATGGAGATGAAATATTTAAGACGTGTCCCCTGACATGTTCTTATGTCTTCACTTCTCATTTTATCAAGTTTTGTAGTTACAAAACTTGATAATATGAGAAGTAGCGTCTTCATGTGAACTTCCTACTTGGCAATACAGTCGTGTCTGTCTTCAAAGGCAATTGATATCTGACCAAAAATTTTGAAGATCATATATCAGTCTCCATGTTCCATTCTTTGCAATGGACAGCGCCTCCTGAGTTGAATGTTTTGCTGAGACCAGATCAAGTTGGAAAGTGTTGATTATAGGTTGAAAGTGTAGAATTATGTAGACGTTAGGAAGGTAGTACAGCTGGACATGTTTTCCTAATTGGTATAATTTGATACCTGTCAAGCGAGTGTTTTTTCTGAGAAAACTTCACAAAACTTTTTTTTTGGTGGAGGTGCTAGGTGTCTCGACGTGTAAACCACGCTAGAGGCGAAAACCTTCTGGTAGGTGAGGGGCGTCAGAAGGTCACAGTAACTCGACGTGTCAACCACGCTAGAGGCGAAAACCTTCTGCACCACACGGTACTGCTAACTATTAGTACATCCTAGAAGCCTTACATGGTCCATACTTACTGCCGGCGCCGCCCTATTATACTCGCCGTTCCCCTACCTACATCACTTCTTTAGAAAGCTCCTGGTAAATTAAAGTGTAAAGCATTCCAAAACTAAATATTCAAATCTGTGTCAATAATTGTGATTTTCATTCTCGAATTCCTGATTGAAATTTTTCAAACTTATTTTTGGTTGATATTTCACATTTTTTCGCACTGTTATCTCTCAAGAAAAGGCTGATTTCCCGCCTATCAATCTATCTTCTATACATACCTATCTATCCATCTATCTATCCCTGAGGGCGAAGTTTTGACGGTAAAAGCGGTTGATATTTGCGTGACGTTCGGTGATTGGCAATCGATTGCCTCTAAAAATATTTATTGCTGACAAACAATGCAACGCGCCCTTAGAGCGAGCCCCGCCAGACGGTGGGCATTTTTCCCCAGTAATACATACATATACATACTTCGATCTCTTTCGCATTTTCCCAGACATGCAACAGTAAATATACTAAATAAGCTGCCGTGGAGGGTTGATCGATGAGTGTCGCTCAGATGTGAATGTAAGTCTACTTTTGTTGAACGGCTTCGTTTCTTGCGCCAGCGAATTTATTCCTTGAGTGTAGACATGTGTGCACTTGTTTGTTGTATAACTTGTCGATGTACTAACACGAAGGATTTATTTGAAGTAGGTGTATTTGGAATCGGCGTTAGTAGATGAACAAATAAAGTTATTTTTCTAGCAAACACTGTACAGTATGCTATTGTAGAATGTACGTACTGGTTTTATCAAAGCTGGAATTTCCCGTTACGTAAAACGATTGTTAGCATTTGGGAAAATACACTTTGTCGGAAAATTAAGGAATAATAAATGAAATGTAATATATTGTGATTTATTTATTTATTTAGCATATATAAGGCTTACATCACACATGACATAGTTACTTTTAAAATTGTAAAAATTGTACAAAAAAAAATTACTGGACAGGCACATTGTATATAGTTTTTACATCACACATATTGATTGGATTACTTCACAAACAAATGTCCAATCCTGAAATATAATCAATTGACTCCTGGGTTGCCATCAAGAAATCCATTGGGTTACCCGTATATGCCCGTAACGGACAATCTTGCACCATGTGTTTTACTGTCTGCCTCTCAGCACCACAGTCGCAAGCGGCTGAGGGGAGTTTGCCCTATCTATATAAGGAGTCCGCACATCTTCCGCAGCCGGGTCTGATGCGATTGAGTAATGACCAAGTCCGACGAGGGAGGTCAAATTCTACAAGTTTGTTGGCGATGAACGGAACATCATGGTAAATTGGGTCCATTTTGCTTTCTCAATCCTCTTTCCACCGAGCACTTATATTGAAGTTGTTTTGGTGGAGCTCAGATGCAGTTTTTAGTGGGGGATGCCCCGATCGGAGTCGATTTCCCTAGGGGCCAGGAACATCGTTATGAACTTGTAACAGCGGGTTGTTCATAATTTTTTTAAATTCTCTAATCAGGGCATGTTCTCGGCGCAGATTGGTTGGAGCTATGTTGCTGAGAGTCGGCAGCCAGATGGTGTTGGTTGGTCTAATTGTTCCTGATATAGTGCGCATAGTGAAGTTTATCTGAGTGTCGAGCAGGTGCGTGTGTTTGCTATTAAGCCACACTGGAGCACAGTATTCTGCTACTGGATATATCACGTCCAGCGCAGTGGATCTCAGGGTGGATGCCGATGAGCCCCAAGTGGTGCCGCAAAGTTTCTGTAATATGTTGGTACAAGTTTTTAATTTTGCTGCCGTTCTTGTCAGGTGTTCTTTAATTAAATGTTAGCGTCCTATACAAAGTAATTCCTAAATATTTTGGATGGTTATTGTGGACCAGTAATCTGTCAAAAAATATTCGTAACTCTCTCTTTGCCAACTTGTTGTTTAGATGAAAGGCTGACACTTCTGTCTTAGTTGTGCTTGGTTGAAGTCTCCATTTTTTAAAGTAATAACTTATTGTTGTTAAATCTTTGGTAAAAGTTTCTTCTGCATCCACCACCTTTCTGTGGCCCGCTGCCAGAGTCCAATCATCAGCATAGCCAAACTTCCGCGATTCAGTAGCCGGCATGTCTGCAATGTACACTGACTGAAGAGTAGCGGGGCAAGAACAGAGCCCTGTGGGAGACCATTATTGACTTTCATTGTCTTGCTTCTGTTGTTCCCCATTATCACTTGAAATGTTCTATTCGAAAGCATATTGTCAATGAGGTACGTTATTCTTTTTCAGGGAATGGTTTGGATCAATTTATATACAGGGTGTCCGCGATATACAAAGCATGCTTTTAAGGGATGATAGCTACAACGATTTAGAAACAAAAACATATAATACACCTTGGGTCTATCTGTAAGCGTAAACGAGAAAAAAAATTATTTCTAAAAAACCTTATTTGGTCAAACTGTACAAGAAAACTCATCCATATTGCTTCTTAAATAACCAAAAAACCATATCAAAAATTTAGGGTTGAAAATAACTGAAAACAACGATGAAAACGAATTATTTCAGACTTTGAAATTGAAGCCTGGTGTCATTTCTCTTCCATCACACTGTACTCGTATTCAATAGAATGGCAGATGTAAGCCAAACATCATCTGTTTATACGACCTTGAACTTGTATCGTACGAAGTCAATGGCCATACGTTTTAAAATAAACGTACCTTTGCGTCTTTTTTAATAATGTTATGACAATAAAATCGATGTTATGTTGAAGTTAGAGTGAAAAGGGCGTATTTAATAGCAGCCTCTGATCGGTAAATGAAAATTTAAGTTGAGGGAAAGTCGCATTGAATGAAAAAAATGTAATTACTGCAATTATGTTATGGTGCTTTAAGCTCTTTCGTAAAGGCTACTACAAAATTGAGTTCTTTTCTTTTATTTGTGATAAATTCGTGGTCCTAAAAAGGACTTTTTTGAGAGACAGGAGAAAATGAATTACAGGAAAGGCTCGATGGGTTGCAACACACGCCTGTAATCGTCGGGTAAATCTTGCACGGATCAGCTGTCGGTGTACAGTTTGCATCGAAGTTTGTGACATGGAAATAATTTTTTTTCTCGTTTACGCTTACAGATAGACCCAAGGTGTATTATATGTTTTTGGTTCTAAATCGTTGTAGCTATCATCCCTTAAAAGCATGCTTTGTATTTCGCGGACACCCTGTATAAGCTCCTGTCACCAAACGGTGTCGTAAGCTGCCGTTAGGTCTATGAATGCTGCAGCTACTGGGTGTTACTTTTGGAATTCGCCCTCTATGAATGTCGTCAGTGATAATACTTGGTCTGTACAGCTACGTTGTAGACGAAAGCCTGCTTGCTCAATCGGAATGTTGTCCAGAATTTTTTGACTGGTTCTGTTAAGGAGCAGCCTCTCTAATAGTTTATACACCATGCTTAATAACGCGGTAGGACGGTAATTTTTTGCTTGTTTAAGTGAGGGAGGAATGTTTCCTTTACGAAGGATGTCCGTAAAGAACTTTGCAAGCCACTGTTTAGCATAGGAGCCACTGTGTATGAGGAATTTAGGATGGATGCCGTCAAACCCCGGCGACTTACCCAGTTTTATTTCTTTCAATGCATTTGTGATTTCACTAACCCTTCTCTGCTTTTGATTTGTACAAAAAAAATCAAATGAATATATTGCTTAATTTTGTGGCGAAGTGTATAATTTGGGTAATCTTTATAAAAAGTGACAATCAATAAGGCCTATCTTTGGATGTTCACCATGACTTGGCTTTGTTTTGGCATGAAGTGAAGGAAATTGTCAAATAATTCTAGAGAAACCTTTTCTCTGTACTTTGCTAAGAGCAAGTGTTGCAACAAAATTTCTGCAACTAAGCGAAGTGAAGAATTCGTGAGGCAGTATGTTTTCCTAGTGATGATAGGATTATCCTTCATGGAATTGGGAAGCCAGTCCATTGTATTGATTCCTATTTCTTCAAACCAAGTCTTCTCGTGCTGCAGTTACAGCCTTCTCTTTACGAAATAGGAGCCCAAATCTATCGAATTTTTATGCAGGAACTGATAATTCACAAAGTCAAAGACACCTGAATAATTAATGGACTTTATTATTCAGGTGTCTTTATTTAAAGGCCGCATTCTTCTTACAGATGCTCGTCTATATGACATACTGTCATACACAATAAATTTCGACGCTATATAGATAGGTTGACATTTAATTAA
This sequence comes from Popillia japonica, assembly GCA_004785975.1. Classification (NCBI taxonomy): domain Eukaryota; kingdom Metazoa; phylum Arthropoda; class Insecta; order Coleoptera; family Scarabaeidae; genus Popillia; species Popillia japonica. The sequence continues at coordinate 9,997 of ML218323.1, forward strand.
TCAGCAGAGAAGGGAGTACCGGAGTCCACGCAACGCTCATGACTCCAAACAAAAAAAATTTCTTAACTGAGGGTTGGACCAATGATTAAACTTCCAAAACATTTTTTAAATTCTTTTATTTAAGGCCAAATTTTTGCCGAGAATTGCCGGCTTCTTCAGGGCAATGCCAAGAATAAAAGAATTAAAAAAATTTTTGGAAGTTCCATCATTAGTCCAAACCTCAGTTAGAGTTTTTTGTTTGGAGTCATAAGCGTGAACTGATAGTTTCGTAGTTAGTGTCGTTTTGCGAAATTTTGCGCCAGAAGCGTCATAACTCTCTTACTTATTTATTTTCTTAAAAAAATGCCAAAAGGTCTCGTAATCTGAAATTAATTTAATCTCTGAAAATGAAGACAGCAACCTATTTTTTCTCCAATATATAGACATGCTTTATAGGTCGCCCATTGGCTAGATTTTAGTGCAAATTCTACAACCGTCCACAGATTTTGGAACTGTTGGAGAAGTCGTCTAGCATGGCGGCACATCCGCAACACCAAAAAGCGGCGAAAACATCCACAGAATCAAAGAAAGATTGACCGAAAACCTCAAATCGACCATCAGCGAGCTAATAGTAAATTGAACGTCGTTTGTGGATTTGCTCAAGGTATTTTGGTTAGTGATGGTCGCTAAATATATTCCTATTTCCAAGACCTCATTTGATTCAATATTTATTAACGGGATCTTTACTCGAGATGAGAAATGAACTTATAATTTCCAGACATCAGACAAGTGAATGGCGTGCCCCAAACGGGCCGCAACTACATTTGTCGTTTTTAATCAAAAAAGAAGGCGATGTTCATAATTTTAGGAATTCTGTCTTTACAAAATTCACCAAAAGTGGAATACGTACTATTGATCTTCGGGCATACACATTTATGTATTGAAGAGGAAGATCAATCTTCCAATAGTAACACCAAAACTGATTACGAATTTGGGTTGCATCTCAAAGTCTCTCTCTCTCCCGGTACAGCAATCAAGTTCTTGTCTGGTTAAAATTTTTAACTAATTTTGTCATACCACGATGCACCATCAAAAAATCTTCCTATATCTACATTAATAATGGTACGGTCCACCAAAAGCGATATTCGCGTGCCAATAACGAATAAATCTGTCCGTGAAAGTTCTCCGTTTTAAATTTATCTGTGCGTCATCGTCGTCTTCTACCAATTAAGGTTTCGCCTGCTGGATTGCATTTTACCCGGTTTTCACGATCTAGTGGATAGGTAACTTGATGTGTTGCACCGCGGCACACGATTATTACCTTACAAGTCAGACACACTGGGTCGAAATTACACTCCGCCCGCAATTACGACGGGCCTGGTAATTCCGTCTATCGTTCGAGTTGTTCGTTTCGCAACTTCAAGAAAGTTCGACCCCGCCATTTCTATTGATGTTAGATAGACACGATAGAGGAACGGTGCACGACGAACGTTCGTTCTACATATACATACATACATATTCTATGCTCAACTATATTGCAGAACAAAGTTACGAAACCGCAACCCTTATAGACGGGCGGTTTTCCTATCGGACCGCCGTCTATATTGTTCCAGTATTCTGGAGGAAATGGTGATGTTCGCGTGAGACTTACTGATTGCCAATCGATTCAGTCTAAAAATATTTATTGCACGTATAAACGAGCATGATACTGTGAGATTTTTTTTAATTTACGATTGAGTACGATATATTCATAATTGGGGGCTTCTCGAATTTTGATTGTCAAAAACTAGCATTAAGCATTTGTTTACCCAATTATTAAAGATTACTGCCAATAGTGTCAAACAAATTTAGATATCCTATCGCCAGAAATCGTTTCGGCTTTGAAACCACCAAAATATCAATCTAGACAAGTCCAGTCTGGTGACCTCATTGGCGAGTTACAGAGGCTTCCTCTTCCTACCTGTCGCTTTGGATACATTTCAGCCCAGCGTTGCTGAAAATTAACACAAAACATTGTGTGAAGTACTTGTAAACATGGAATTTTATTGCTTGGTATAGAAGCAAAAGAAGATTTACAATAAACAAGGAACCATCACATTGACGAATAAATGAGTAAACATAAAAAGATCAAGAATGAAAGTTAATAACGAGTGAGATCATCTCTCGCTTTTATGCAAGTCCTCTTTCCTTCCGGTGTACTTAGAATTAGTGAAGCAATCTTTTCTTGAGGAACTGCTGCCCAAATTTCTTGCAATCTTATTGACAGTTCTTGTACTGTCGTAGGAGGGCCTTAATCTGTCTCCCGAAATTGTCACAGAGATGTTCAATGGTGTAATGGGACGTGTAATTTTGATTTTATTCAAGATTTAGGTAACCCCTCCGAATGAGTAGATTGGCGTTAGTTACCCCACTAAACCCTGAATATATTCGCAGTTATACATTATGTTCCCATATTTCCGACGATATACATATATTTGTTCATTAGAATTTAAGTTTAGTTTTAAGAATCATAACTCATTAATTGTGAAGTGTTTGTGTGACGGCGCCGAAACAAAATTCATCGGTCGGCGCCACACGTATAAAACAGAGAAAACAAAGTGTATAAAATAACTATACAATGACATCACCAGGGTTCCACATCTCGCGGCGAACTTCATATATACCTGAATTAGAAAACGATTGGATTATATACTACATTGATTGCCTGGGGAAGTGAACGACAAGTTGGGGGGTCGCGCTAAGTACAAAAGTAAGGTGCAACAAAGTATCTTCAACGGTTCAGGTTAGTGACTTAGTCCGGTTCTTGCTAAATCGAAAGAAAGAATTAAGAAAGATAACCAAAGCAGCAGGGAAAACCCGGAAGTCAAGAAACCGTATGTCACAAGTAAAGAAAAGGCTGTAATTACCCAAGAAGACCAATTTATCACCAAGCGCCGGCGCCCAACACAGAAGTCGACCCAGGTGTTTTCCCCGTTTTTGAATGTCGTTGTAAACACTTTTGCAACAAACTATACAATTATATTTAGCACGTAAGACGTTTATAGATTGTTTATTGCTTTTGTTTATCATTCCGTATAAAACTCTGAGTATATTCTATTAGTCTGTAATCAATGTATTTGTTTTTAATCATTGCTGAGCATTGAGTTAATATTACACTTAAGTACCTGGACGCCCTGGGAGATAGGGAAAGATGTTGTATAGAGTAAGTAACGCTTATTCTGCCCTTATTCTGAGATTTTTTGTTCTGAATTTTACACATCATTGCTATACTTAAATATCTACAAAACAAGAAAAGCTCAACTGCTCAACTTTACATTTTACGTCTGAGATAGAATTATAAAAAAGCGAATCCGTTGCAATGGGGTTAAGATCTAGGCTTCGCGCTGGCCACTCTAAAACATTGATGTTGACGGCAACTAGCTCTTGCCTTACGATGTTAGCAATGTGTGGCCGAGTATTATCATGCATGAATACAAATTCTGGCCCATGTAGAGCATCAAATAGTTCAGCAATTAGAACTATCACATCATCCCGATATCTTATGGCAGTCATTGTTCCCCTAGTTATGACATAAATGTTTGTACGGTCATCAAGAGTTGTGCGATCCCACATCACAACTGATCGGTCACTAAACGTTTCCTTCTCTCGTATGGCATACTGTGCAAATCGTTCACCCTATCTTCTCCACACTCTACGACGGTCATTAGTTGAAAGGCAGAACTTGGATTCATTCGTAAACAAAACCTGTCGCCAGTTTTCAATTTCCCAATGGGAGTGCATTTCAGTAAATTTTATTCGAACTCTTCGGTAGGTGTCCGTTAACACTGACCCTTGGAACTCTACTGCTGCTTGAATCTCTCAGAGGATGTATATTTGTCCAGTATATATGTGATGTATATGGGATGTGTATTTGTCATAGTAACGTATTTCTAAATCTTCTGGAGCAAATAGTGCTATTTTTCTTTAAGAAACTGTTAGGCAAGTATCTACTACAACAAAGACCTTGCATCTCAATGCCAATGAAGACTCAATATGACTCTGTTGTCTGGTGGTTATCCAATAAATTTTCTATTATGAAGACTGAGCTTTATCCCACCATCCACTATCCATGCAGACGTACCTATAAGGAAATCAGATCAAACATTGCCTTCATTGCCACTGTCGCCGCCTGTAAGTCTATGTAATTTTTGCAGCCACCATGTTAACGACAGGTGTGCCATCATGAGTTTAAATAGGAAAAAGCACTCTTTATTTTAGTCTTTAGTCCTCGGATTTTGCTAAACAAACTACGGCAGGTCCACTCTTTCTGATATGGTTTTGGAGATGAATATTTTTGATTAGCCTCTGATCTAAGGATATCCCAGAAATATTACTTCAATAGAGAATTTAAGCCCAGTTTCTCCCAGTGAGAAAGTGGGTCACCACAGCTACTTTGTATGGATTGATGTTCAGATGCTCTAGCAAACACCATGATCATGGTTGTGTTCGTTTGTTAGAGCAGCATGTTTGGCCCTTACAAGGTTCACTAAAGACATTTATAATCTCAATATCTACTTCCAAAAAGATAATATCGACCACTACAAGACATTTGATGAGGTGATTACCTTTATATGGTCATTGGCAGGACAGGTGATGCGACCTCCAATTATTGAACATCTTACAAATGATTTAAATATGTTAATAAATTCTATGAAACATGAACAAAATTATTTGAATTTAAAAGATTGTGATTTTGGTTATTATTTTAACCTAGAATTGGAAGTAGCGCAATTGTCAGAGGGCAGAGTTACTGCAATTAAATCTAAATGTTTGACTTTATAGAAACACTTATCACTGAATTAGTTAAACGAATGCCAACACATTTGAACATCTTTGCTGCAGTAAAAGAATTAATTAATAAACCATCCGAAATTAGTAAAACCGGTTTTTTTTTAGTTTAAAAGTGTCGCAAAATTGTTTTTGCGATTTTGGGCGACTTGGATGGTGGGATCTTTTTTGTCGGAACATAGTTAAGCACTGTTAAGTTGCCAGTCTATAATTTAGTACGCTGTGGTTCTGGCATGAATTTGTTCGCGATTTTGACATAAATGTCATTACAAATGTGTCAAAATTCTGAGCACAAGCCGCTATACAAATTCAAACCTACAAACATACTTAGATATTAGTCAGGCCAGGGTAATACATCAATTTATGTGTACACAAGCTAAAAGTCGTACAAACAGCTTCTACTAAACCAATATATGTTCTAATTTTACTATGTAACATATCCATATGTTGCATTTTAAAATAATCGAGTCAAAGCAGGCAACCCATTATACATACTGCCCCAGCGTCAAGAATAATTATTGTTCAGTGTCAATGAATTGAAATACGTCAAATATTCTTTCGCGTTTCAAACTAATTTGCAGTAGTTTTTTAATATCCTTCTGTGTTTTGTAAGTGAAAAAATGCAAATGTGTTTAAACTCTAAAAACAGACAAAGAGTAGGTCATTTATTGATATACATAAGGAATTAAATCTTTAAATGTTTTTATTATTAAGTACTTTTTAAAATGACCGCCGTCTTGTTCTAAACAATAACCTAAACGATAATAAAAGTTTCGTATACAATTAGTTATTTCATTTGGTGATGCTCTGAGATTATTGCATTCTTCTGTTATTCTGGTTTTCAATTCCTGTGTTGTTAATATTGGTATATGCGTATATACTATGGTAGACCCACACGTTGAGGGCTTCACAATAACTTGAGGCCACGTTGGTGACTTCTACTCATATTTTTTTAAATACTGAATAAAAATTCTCAGGTTTAAATTTCGGGTCCGGTGAGCTCTCTTAATCTCAGGGGTGTTCACGTTTTTTTAAATACTGGGTAATATCAAATAAGTTAACCAACATGAAATCACTTCTCTCCAGAAGACACAATTTAATTTATACACAATTTTTATTATACTGACACATGGAAAATAATAATAACAAAACAATAATTGATTTAGATAAATAAGCAATATTAATCTGTTCGATTAAACATAAAAAAATGTACTTAAAACTAATAAATAATTCTTTAATTTTAACAAAAACTTATTATTTGTGACCTCTGTTGTATTAACAAAATTTATCCTTAAAATAGAAAACTAACTTATCGGCCGTGCGATTGGTTTAATTAAATATAAATTCAAGGT
>SMLS01066422.1:0-47903 GCA_004785975.1 Popillia japonica
CGAAATGTATACATAATATTGACGTTTTTCCTGTGAAGCGGTGGTTCTCTTATTATTATCGAAACTTCACAGACTCGCAACTATCATTAGGTATATAATAGTATTACACATTAGGGTTATCCACAGAGAATACTTAAATACCAGCAATAGGCGCTGAAGAGCTGCATTAAGGTAATATATTGATCAGATTTTATAATACTGTTCTTTAGGATAAAAAAAAATGTTAATTTCCGGAAACATTGAGGAAGAAATTTCCGTAGCTGATTTTTTATTACGAAATTATTTATGAAATATGTTGTTTCTAATATATTGTTTATTTTTATTCTGAATTTGCCTTACTTTCCTAGATAAGTAACTAACTGATTAATGTCAAAAATTATAATTTTTTATAAATTATGTAGGTATCTACATATATACAAATGTGCGTGCAAGCCATAGTCCTCAACTTGTTTGGCAAGTTTGGCAACAAATTCAGATGTCTGTCACGATTACTGCTGTTTACTTACATTGCTAAATACTGTATATAATATATTACGTTTGTATAATTTGTCGCAAGAGTTATATATGTATATCCATATTATTCGAAGGATTTGAATGAGAAAATGGTGGCAACTCTGGAAACATACGAATCCTAATTCCAGAAGAAGACTTGAAGTTGTAAATGAGAAAACAAACCTCCCTTCTCCAGTTACTTTAGGCAAGAGCCTAGATCAATACAATACAATAGCGAAAGACTCACCACAGTCGACCAATTGAAATTCCTGGGTGTTATGCTGGTGTCAAATTGGAACCAGCATATCAGCTATTTTTCCACAAAAATATCATCATTCTCTTACGCTCTGCGTGTGTTGACTGCTTCGATTGACATTAGTGCTGCTCTCTGTGCTTACTATATACACACGCGACTTGGGTATGATGTGATACTTTGGAGCATGTGGGTTGGTACTCTGAGTGTGTAATTGATAATTTTATTAAATGACAACATCGAATTTCGACTATGCCGATTGAAAGAACGTGTCATTCTACGTACACGTCGTTAAAATTAAATATGATTACATTACCGTACGTAGGTTAAAAAATGCAAGAAACATTATTTATTTTATTTATTATTTATCTTTCTAAAATTAATGATAATGATTCAAGTAAATGTTGGCTACCTGACAGTAACCATGACGATTAATAAATTCTTGTTAAACATGATCAATAACTTCAGGAAGTATACGATGTAAAAATTTTATAAATTATATTGTTCTGACAATCACCAAACAAAGCGGTAAGATTGAATTCGATATAAAACTAAACTTAAACTTTCTTTTTCAAATAGCATGTCAATTGAATAAAAACATACACTTAAATAACGACAAATGCAGGAAAAAGCAAAGTTTTTCCAACGTTTTATATGACAAAACTAACAGTAGGTCATGAATTGGCGTAATTAAACAATCATAAAGACTATGTGACGCTATTAGAATCATCACATCATAAAAAAATTGAACAACTGGAAGCCCATTTGAGGATACGGGTCTTTAAAAGGCCAAAGAAAGATGTACGAACTATAAATAAAAATTTACATTTAAACGATTTATTAATGGTTGAAGAAAATCCTAAGCTGTACGTTAAAGAAATTGCTAACAACATTGGATCTGCCAATACAGCAATACATTCTATTTTGAAAAAACACAAATTGAGACCGTAGAAACTGAACTGATCCATCATTTGCTGGAAGACGATTATTCACGAAGAATGCAATTTTGTAATTTTTATTTAAATAAATGATATGATGCGTGTGATAGGACAGGTAACTGGAGATCGTGTGTTTCGTCTCAGGTAATTGAATTGGTTCCAGCGTTTCTCAAACCATGTTTCTCACATTATTCTCTTCAATTTGGTGCGTACCATGACTTATGGAACCTGTTATTCGCGACTTAAACTCTATGAGAAATTTTAGCTGATTTACGTCAAGTGAATTATCTAATCCTTCTTTCGGTAACATTTGGGTGTTACAATCTGGTATGTACTTTTTAACTATTTATACAATCGGGTCTATTCGTGCAGATTTATACCAATTTAATTTTAGTTTCACATCAAAATTTGATACGCAAAATTGGACTTGACAAGCGATCGAACCGATTTCTCTCTATACACCTCTTCTGTTTACCTTAATCAAAAAACGGAGTGAAAGATTTTGAACGATCGAAACTCTTTCCGTCGTTCTGGATAATTTTACGATTTCAAATGTGATTATAGAAATAAAACTGAATGTGTGAAACGGGATATTAAAATTTGTATTTAAATGTCAAAATGATAACTGTAGTAGTGATAAAGAAGTTGTTAAATTGTTTAAACGTTGTATATTTAAATAATAATGTGATTCTATCACAATATATAGCAAGCTTTTAATGCAATTTGTAATCAACTTAAAACAATAAACATAAATGCAACACGCAACTTTAACGAGTTATACAACCTGTAATGATAAAGCTTAACTAAATAAAGTTATAATAAAATACAATCCACATGCATATCCCTGAAATGTTTTAATCTAAATAATAGATCGAATAGATGGATTCGAGTTGTATGATGGTCTTGGGCATCGATAGTTTGTTGTGTAGACTGAATTATTGAATTCCTTTTCATTTGTCTCTCACTTAATTAGTTAAGTTTAGTTTAGGAAGGGGTTAAGTGGAAGAACAGATGCTACAAACTGTAGTAATCTGAACTTCGCCTCATATGCATATCTTCTAATTGGAATTTATTATAATTTATGTTATGAGACGAAATAAAAGACTATTATTATTATTATTATTATTATTATTATTATTATTATTATTATTAAAAACCTAATTAACGCTTATTGCGTATTCGGTTCTGGATGTGCAGCGTTCCATTCCAACGCTCGAATAATCTGAGCTGGTATTGGTGGCGGTGTAGGGAGATGAGATCCTTCGGGTAGAAATCCGTTTTCATTTGCTACGTATTTGACTGCTATTGGAGTGTTATCGGGAGCCGTATACTCAAAAGTACCAGAGCTAATTATGGGCGAATCCTGCAAATTGGAACGAATACCTCTTTCTTCAGCTTTTATACCGTTTGCCGTTTCGTAACTGTAACATTAAATAGACAGTTGACTTGATTTATCAAATCTTACAATGATGACTAGTTCTACATTATATAGAACTAGTCACGGTTACCTGTATTCATACGACTGGTCTGGATTACTTTGACTAGTTTGCCTAATTATGCCAACCAGATTTGACTTTGAGCCTGGATAAATACTGGGACTTAAACAATAAGATACATACTAAAAATAAAGCCTAATAATATTTTGTATATGTTTGAGATAGATTCACTTTTACTAATATTTTCTTGCTATATCTAAATAATATTCTTACTGTGTAAGCAACATCTACAACAATTATTGGAATATTATCTGATTCATTGTGGTAATTTGAAAAACAAGAGTGTAAAAGCTTCGTTATAATAGAATACTTAATTTATATATAATATTATGTAATAGGAGTATTTTTACTGCAGCCACTTCATATCGTGCTAACAGAAACGTGTTATAAACTGTAAGTGGTCGAACAGTTTCCATAACAACGTATTGAAGGTGTCCAACCTTTACTTTCCTTGAGTGTACCTATTTTTATTGTTGTAGTTCTAATTGGCTTCCAAAATATATAAAGCTAAAACTTCTATTTAAGAAGAACAGATCTTAAAAAATATATCTTAATAGCAACACTATCTGAATAATTTTTTACCGGTGTACCAGATGACCAGACAAGAATGCAAATTGTTGTATCTCGGAAACTATTCGTCTGAGAAACTTGCAGAATAAAAACGCATTACTAAAAAGAAAACCGTGGAAAGCATTGTCAGATCTTAAAGATGGTCGTAACCGCCATCTTCAACTTGAAAAAGTGATTTTACACTGAAATCTACCTAGTAAATGTTACCAAAAGATATGTGCCTTATAAAGCTAAGCTTTACGCGAGTAATTTTTGTTTAAGGGCGCGTTAACAGTTCTGTGGCGGGAATTCAAAATACGCAATTTTCGTTTTGTAATACATTTCATGGAAACTTAAAATAAATGAAAAATAAAAATGAATGTATTTATTAAGGATCGCTGTGTACAAGTTGATTGAAAACTGACGTAGAAAAAGCGGATAATAACAAAAATATAAAAAATACTTTTGTCATTATTCAACTGTCTAGCGATTTTTATCAACGACATGGTTAATCAAATAAATGGATCGAAAGGGAAGAGTCGACACAATGGCCACCTAGATTTCCCGACTTGACCAAACTGGATTTTTATTTGTGAAGAAACACCAGGACTTATCGCAGAAAACCTACAACTATCGAAAATATGACAGATCACATAACCAATGCATTTCATAGAATTAATCCACAGACATCTCGTCTTTGTAAATAAATGGATTCCATTTTGAAAATCTCTTTTATTGCGTATTTATTAGTTTGTTTTAATCTTTCTACGTTACACGTTTATTTTCATTTTGCCATTAAATTGCTACATATTTAGAATTTTACGTTTTTATCAATAAACGATTAGAGATAATCGTAGGGACATGTCAATAAAAATTGTTCGCAGTTAAGATCTGCATCCGTTTGTCTGAAAATATACAGGGTATTCACTTTTTTAAAAACCTAAAGAGTTAATCAAAATTTGAAAGTTGAATGGGAGTTTAGCTGCAGGACGCTGTCCAAATGTAATGATATCTAAAGCGTTCAATAGTATAAAATAAAAATTAATAATTATAGCAGCACCATTATTTATAACTTTGTGTTAGATGGTAGAGTCACTGCCTCTTCAAGTACCACATAATCATTAGAACCAGTTTATTTTAACCAGTAAAGATGTATTGCATGAATAAAAGCCTATTCTAAAAATATGTCACTAGCCCACAAAATATGTATAAACAAGTGGAGCAAGGACATTGTCTTTTAGTACTTTCATTATTTGGTACTTTTATATTTACGTTACAACTAACAAATACACATAAATTACCGTTATCGTTTCAGTAGTACAGCGAAGGTCTCCGATTTCGCCAAGGCTGGGCCATATGGTCCTTTAGCCATTTTGTCGTCTGTGGTTTTGCGGTTTAAGCGGCGATGGAAATTTGGGTCACACGTCCTCACAAGGTGGGCTCATCTTGCCGGGAAAATTAGGCGTCCTCAAGTATCCTTCTGGTGTTGACACGTGGCGGGGGCCTATCCGGATCCAACTCCCCAAGGTGAATTATGAGCGGGTTCTCCCACCGAGGGGCCCTCTCGAGGGTTTTCCTGGCCAGCGCCAGGGCATGCTCATTGAACGGTGGTATTTCCAGATCCCTATGGATCTGGGCGTTGGTCATGAACCAGGCAGCCCCGACAATCATTCGGAGCACCCTGTTCTGTAAAGTATTAAGACGCTTAATCTGAGACATGCTGGCACTGGACCAGGTAAGGGCACTATAGGTGAGAATCGGTCGGAGGAACACCGTGTAAATCGTAATTTGATCTTAAGGCTCAAAGAGCTCTTACTGCAGAGGAGTGGACGTAGCATGGCCCTCGCACGGAGGAACTTGGAGGTAACGTTCGAAAAGTATTGACGAAATACGAGCCTGGTATCTAGTGTGAGTCCTAGATACCGTACATGCGAATTCCATGGGAGGGGTTCGCCCTCGACGGAGATGGCGGTCGGCGGGGGATTCGCATTTCGTCGGATTAACTTGAAGACGCCATTTGTGTGACCATTCGACCACAGCGTCGACGGTAGTCTGCAGTCTGCGGCACATTAGTGCATCGTTGCTTGAGGTGGTGTATAATGCCGTATCATCCGCGTAGATAGCCAACCCCGTGTGCGGCTGGCGAGGCAGGTCGGCGGTGAAAAGTATAAAAAGATCGGGACCCAAAAGCGAATCTTGTGGGACGCCGGCATTGATGGGCCTAAGGGCCGAGACCTCGCCAAATCGCTTAACGCGGAAGCTTCTACCGGAGAGGTAGGACTGTATCAAGACAATCAGGTTCAGGGTTAATGCCAAAGCGCTTGAGCTTGAAAGGTAATACATCATGCCACACCGAGTCGAAGGCGTGAGCGAAGTCTAAAAAGACCGCACCTGTCGAGCGTCGCCACTCCAGAGCATTGCGAACCTCCTCCGAGTAGTACAGCGGCAGCTCCTGAAAAAGATTGTGCTAGCAACAAGCGCTAGCATTGGGCCTGTTCTTTAATTCAACAAAATGGTGGTGGTGAATTGCAGCAATAGTGGAACTGTTGACGATGACGTCACTCGTCGATGCTTTACTGGTGTGTCCATCAGTGTTCAATTTAAAACCGTTCCTGTTCTCAATGTTGCGTTTTTTCTCGGAAGCTCACATCGTTCTTTTTAAAATCAAATCAATACATCAGGTTTCGTTCAGGACATGCGTAAACACACAATTTCAAGTTAAATATGTTCCCCCCACTTTGATATACATAGACATATCCACTGAAACTACCAAAGACTTTTGTCGATGGAAGGTTGTTGGAGTTATGATGCCATCAAACGATAATAAAAGAAAGAAGTTCGTTGCAGCAATAATCGCTCTGCCTTTAAGAACTGTATTGATGAAATCAATTGAACCGGTTGATTCACCGGTAAAAAAAGAACAGACCCATTATAGGGTACGCAGATGGCATTGTACTAATAATAAAAGTAAAAAGGACCATGAACTAATAACTTACGAGAACGCGTGCCTGAACAGGCTTAATTAAAACAAACTGAAACTGGCTCCAGAAAAACCACAATCAATTATCGTCAGAGGAACCAGAGACAGGCCACGTGGGTACAGGTAATACTGCAATAGAGCTCAAAAAATTATTTTTGCAAGTTTATTAGCAAAATATGAGCCAAACGTATTAAAAAAAATGCAATAACGGCTGCTCGAAAAATTTAAAAACTTAATAAAAAAAATGGTTTTTCTAACGGAAACGATCAAGACCACACTTAATCATTCATGGTTTATTATTTCAAGAATAGAAAATTAATAAATTTGCAAAACATAGCTTTTACAAGTCTATCGTGATTTAGGCAAAATTGAGTTTAATAGTCATTCACTCTTACTGACTTATCCATTCTGAATTTTGCTTTCTGTAGTTTCCCAAATTCGAAAACTTTATTTGTCACTATATTTTCACAATACAACAACAAAAAAAGAAAATTGTAATACTACAAGCTGCGCAAAAGGGCGGGTTTCAGACACGACGTGTGGTTTGCACGTTGTGGCTGCTCTTCCAACCAACCGCGATGAAAGAGAAAGATTACGATGTAAATTAAAAAATAAATAGAACAGAAGCAACAAAAAAAAAAGAAAAGGTTAGATTTTGTTTTCACAATAAATTTTCTTAGGTATGTACTCATGACCTATCCGGTAGCAACAAAAAACAGCAAGCAGTAGGAAGTAAAATAGATTAAATTCATAAACACTGATGCCTAAAAAGAATATCAGACAAAGTGGTTTTAAATTTCACTAAGCTTGAGGAATGGTACACATAATGAAATGAGTTAAAAGCTGCAGCGATCGCGTAACTATAGCATTTTTTGAAATATTGAGTATTATGAAGTGGTGGTGTAAGTAATCCTTTAAATCTCAGATTTAGATTGTGTACATCAGTCCGGAAGTTTAATTTATTATGCAAGTAACTTGGAGTCTTATATACTAGCACTAGAACAGACAGAAAGAGTGTAACCGTCTCCTGTTCTCCATATCCAACCACCCAATCTCCCGTAGTTTGTGAGAAATGCGACAATACTTTCCAATACCGAAGACAAGTCTTAAACAACAATTTTGTACCTTTTGTATTCTTTTTCTGTCAAGGTAGTCCAAAAAGGGACCATACACCGAGCAACAGTAATTAAATTTACTTAGAACTAAACTGTTACATAACATAACCTTAATATTTTTGTCAAATAAGTGTCTATTCGCATAAATTACTCTCATGTTAAGATAACACTGTTGCATCAGATTTGACACATGTTTCTTAAATTCCATTTTAAATTAGTTTACAGTCGCCGGGCTAACATATTTTCCAACTAAAAGTTGATTAAAAGAAGATTTTTACTTAAAAACTACTCTTCTTAAGATAGAGAGTAAAAGAATATATTCCCCAGAATGTATTAACTCATAGAATGCGATTACTGACTTTGTTAATGATTATTGCAATTGGCGATAGAATGAGATTGCTTAAAAAAGTAAAAAAATATTTTATTTTTTTATCTTTTGTTTCATGTGTTTATGTGTTTTCCTTTGCTTGAAAACAGAAAATAAACAAATGCACTTTGAAAATTTGACAAAAACCTAAGCAGAACTACATACTTGCATAGTAATGAGATCAAATGTGTTGCCGGTTTCGCATAGTGCAAAATCTTCAAAGAATAAGCAGAAGAAAAAGCATTTAAAAAATTTATTTAGATTAGCTAATATGGCTATGGTGTAAGAAAATGCATTTTAAAAAGTTCAAAATTATCGCAGCAATTCACATTTTCATTTAACTATATTATCGCTTAAGCTTGTTAAAGTACATTTTAACGCAAAAACTCGCTGGTGCAAGAATAAACCTGATTACAAAACTTTCAAATTTTAAAATCGTTTTGAGTATTCTACAGAAAAGAATCAAAGTTAAATATGTCGCCAAATTTCCGAATTGAACTAGAAAATCGGTTTCTAGGTTCCAAAGGTAGAACTCAGCTAAACACGCTCACAAAATAGTATTGCAATTGAAATTTCAAAAGTGTGACAGTCAAATCAACTGACAATTACCTGTATTCTCGTTAAAAAATCGATTACGTAAACCCTTTGGCAGGCGATGCTTTAAGACGCAG
Organism: Popillia japonica; assembly: GCA_004785975.1. Lineage (NCBI taxonomy): Eukaryota > Metazoa > Arthropoda > Insecta > Coleoptera > Scarabaeidae > Popillia > Popillia japonica. The sequence goes on from SMLS01066422.1 coordinate 8,862, forward strand.
TTAGGAACTTTAAAGTAAATTACAGCAAATTTAGAGAATATTTTATAGAAATTTAGTGCACGGATAATGACATATCAAAAATACTTACGCTGGCGGTGTCAGTCAAACAGGTGCAACAGGTGTAGGTATCGGATCGCCTCTCCTGTCGCCAACTTTTCCGGTCAAAACAGGCGCCATAACTGAACAAACTGCAACAACAACCTTAGAACAAGTAAATCTTTTACAATCATATCATTCAATTTGACTATATACAAAAATTACCAAAGGGGTTGTAATTTTAGGACGCTCTGACCGTATTTTATTTAAAATAGTGCCAATACTTTAACATTTTTTAATATTGTACTGTACTGTTCTCCGCGATAGTTTAAGTAGTTTCGCAATTACTTTTACCGGTTTTGTGGTAACCAAATATCAGACCACCGGTTTCTGTCGATAACTCTTTCGTAACTCTTTTATACCCTTTAATACTCACACTTGGATGTTAACGCTCTTAATGGTAAACCTAAACTAACATTTTTTCACTTTGGGGGCACAATAATATTGATAAACTTTTCATATTTTATTGTTTGTAGTACCTGCTTCGGCAGCATGCACAATTCCGAGAAATGATTCTTTACTTCGCTGAACTACGTTAAATCATAAAAAGATCTCATTCCGTTTATGAGATTAAAATATTTGCTTTTCGTTGGGTTAGAAGTGAATTATCGCATTTTCTTGACGCTATTGCTATTGTGGATGCACTTGCATCAGGAAATAATACATTATTAAGCTATGCGCAAATATACAGGTGAACAAATAATTATGGACGGTGGTGTATGTACTCTTTACTGTAATTGATACGGAGCGGTAAATCATCAATCAAGATGGCCGAATTTCATAATCACTGAAGGTTGCGAGGTTATTTTAGCGCTAATCGATTGTTGTGTCACGAATGACACAATTAAAAAATATTAACTGTTTAGAAATAACCAGATTATAATGTGAAATATTTTTACAATAGTGAACTAGAACCACCCTCCCTCTTCCCTTACCTTATAATTTCCCAAGTTAGTACTATCGGTTTTTCAATAAATAGCGAAACCCACATGATCTCTGACGTAAGATGACGTAAATAATATGTTGGTAATACAAATAGTATCCCTAAGCTGTCTAACCGGTAACCGGTCTAACCTGAAAGTTGCAAAATCCATATTTGACAATTTTTATACGCCTCTGTTTGCCTTATTGTTTTCATCTTTGTTTTATTCCTGAATTTTCGTTAATTGTCATAAAAGTTTTTTCTAAACTATCAGGAAATAATACCGTGTGTGCTTGGTAAGTTTGTAGCACATTAATTGTGTGTTGAAAATAAGAATTGTTGTTTCAGATTATCATAATGGTGTTTACACTGGAGCATGATGCCTTTATTTTAAAGGCACATTACCGAAGTGGTACACGTGATGATAGTGAGAATTGGAATTATTCTCTACAAAGTTGTATTGAGCAATTCATTGAGGCGTTCCCAGAGTTTGATGTTGATTACAATGCGCTGAAACACCGCAGGCATATAATAATTCATCGTTTTGAAGATAGACATTGCATTTGCAAAAATAAACCTACTGGTAGACCTACAAAATTAAGCGAAGATGTCTTAGATGATATTCGTGAAAGAATGGAGGGTAGTCCACAGAAATCTGTACCGAAATTAGCTAACCGTAGTAGTAAATTACATGTTGTAATGTTAAGAAGTCATTATTGTTCTATTTTCTTTCTGGATTTCTGTGGGAACTGGTCCTGAAGCACTTACAAAAAAACTTCATATGCACCCTTATAAATTAACAGTGGTACACCAATTACTTCCAACTGATTTTAAACGCAGGGTTACATTTTGCCAGTGGTTTAATGAACATTTAAATAATAATAATGTTCTCGACTTGACGTTCTTTAGTGATGAAGCTTGGTTCCATCTTTCCGGGTACATTAATTCACAGAACTACAGAACCTAGGCTACTGATAATTCTCATGAATTTATCGAAACCAATTTACATCCCATAAAAATAGGAATTTGAGAAGCAGTGTCTAGGCGAAGAATTATTGGACCGATATTTTTCCATGACACCATTACAGCTGAACGATGCCGTGCCATATTAAACGAATTCATACCACAACTACACGATGATGAGCTACAACAAGGTTTCTTTCAACAAGATAATGCCCCGCACACAGAGTTAGAGACACACAGGAACATCTGCGACAAATTTTTGATGATAGACTAATAAGCGAAAACGTATGGCCTCCGCGCTCCCCAGACCTGACACCATTAGATTTTTATTTGTTCGGCAATTTAAAAAATAAAATCTTCAGAAATAGATTACAGAATTTAGAAGAACTTCAAGCAGCTATACGAGAAGGGATAAATAATATCTCCGTAGAAGAACTGCAAAATGTATTTGAAAATTTAAAACGCAAATATTTGTTTAGCTAACAATGGAAACCATTTTCAACATTTATTATAATTATTTTTTGGTTACTTAGTTGTGATTATTTACAATATAAACCTAACCTGTAAAATTTTAATTGTCATTATATGTAAATAAAAATATCTGAAGGAATTTTATTTTTAAGAATATGTATTACCATACTGTTAAATGGGTTGCATATCTAAAAGAGGTCACGTGGGTTTCGTTATTAATTGAAAACCCGGTATGATATATGCTTGTGTAAACCGATGTCCCTCTGCTGTCCGTTTGTTTCCTTTGCTGTCTCCTTATTGATTTAAATTCTCTTGTTGCTCCGCGGGTTTTCTTTTCACCTTACATTTTCAATTTTGTCTTCTGAGGTTCTAACTGGTCACCTTTGAACTTTTCATTTACGTTTTACGTTGTTTTCCCTTCACACAAGTTTTTGTGACTTTTTTACGTCTATCAACTTTTTAAACTTATTAACAACTCGCCCCTCCCTTTTGTTTTTCTACTTCACCAAGGGCTACCAGCCGCTGAATTCTCGATTCCACTACTTGATATTTTAAAAAGTGATTTTTGTAGTTCCAGCTTGAAATTTAACGTTGATGCACCGAAATGTATGTATGTAATTATGTATTGTGTATATTTGTTATGTGTTTTTACAATAATTTTAGAGGAATAAAATATTTCACATTATAATCCGGATTTTTGATATTCCGCTGTACATTGACTGAAGTCGTTTTTTTTCAATTAATTGATTAATTAGTTAAATTTTGTCTACCTACCTAATTAACTAGTAGTAAACAATTTTGAAAGAATTTTACAACTTTTTTAAAGAATTTGTTCACCAGTAAATCAATATTGTAACATTACACTATACTAGTTCCTTTCAACATTTTTATAAATAACTTATAATAGTAATTAATGATATTAAAAATTAAGGTTATCCACAGAGAATATTTAAATACCAGCAGTAGACACTGAAGAGCTGCATTAAGATAATATATTCTTCAGATTTTATAATCCCGTCTTTTAGGATAAAAAAAAATGGTAATTTCCGGCAACATTAAGGGAGAAATTCGGATGTTTGTTACGATTACTGCCGTTTAGTTATATTGCTAAATACTGTATATAGGTAATATATTACGTTTGTATAATTTGGCGCAATAGTTATATATTTATATTGATATTATTCGGAATATTTGAATGAGAAAATGGTATCAACTCTGGAAACATACGAATCCTGCTTTCGGAAGAAGATTTAAAATTAAATATTGAGAAAAGAAACCGTATGTCCTCTAGATACTTTAGGCAGGAACCTATATCAATACCATACAACAGCGAAGGACTCACCACAATCGACCGGGTAAAATTTCTGAGTGTAATGCTGGAGTTAAATTGGAAGGAGCATATCAGCAATTTGTCCACAAAAATATCATCATTCTCCGCTTGCGTACTCTGCGGGTGTTAACTTTTTTGATTCGCATTAGTGCTGCTCTCTGTGCTTACTATATACATACATACGCAGCTTCGGTATGGTGTGATACTTTGGGGCATGTCGGTTGGTGCTCTGGGTGTGTCATTGATAATTTTTTTAAAATGGCAACATCCAATTTCAACCATGCCAATTGAAAGAGCAAGTCATTCTACGTACACATCTTTAAAAATATGATTACATTAGCGTACGTAGGTTTGATAAAAAAAATATGAAAAAACTATTTATTTTATTTATTTTTCTAAAATTAATGATAATGATTAAAGTAAATGTCGAAATTGCTCACCGTTGGCCACCTGACAGTAACCAAGACGATTAATAAATTCTTGTTAAACATGGTCAATAACTTCAGGAAGTATACGATGTAATCCTGACGAATTCTTGCTTTTAATTCTTCGAAATTCGCCGGTCTACTAACGTATACTTTGCCTTTTAAGTATCTCTAATCTAGGTATGTTAAATCTGGCGATCTGGTTGGCAACTCAATCGACCCCCTTCTCCTTATCCAACGATTCTGGAACACTTCATCTAAATAAGCACGGCCAGGTGCTGCATAATGGGGAGGTGCGCCAGCATGTTGAAAGAAAATGTCATTTCTCGGAAGATCACGTTCCTCATTTGGATATAATGTTATTAGGTCGGGCTCGAACAAACTCCAAATATTTTTCACCAGTTAGGTTCACATCAAAAAATAGGACCCAGAATTCTTGACACATTCGCTTTCTGATAATGTCGAGTGCGATACTCCATCACTTTTCACCTTTACCATGGTTGATGCGTAGAGTTATCGTCACTTTCCAATATCATTTAGTCATCATTTACTTCTCAAAAACCCATTTATATTAGTGGCGAAACGATGAGATAGTAAATTCATTTTATTAATCTCGTCATACATTACTATTTTGACTCTATCAATACCTTAAATAGACTTAAAAAAGGTTATACAGGCTGTTTGTAAGTAAAAGAGATGTGGTATTTTTAAATAATACAAATACTAATAAAACTTATTTCAATTTAATTACATTCCTATTCAAAAACTAGATGAAGGATATCCATAAATATAATAAACTTGTCGTACAATCAGGTACTGTTGTTGGTTATTCCTTAGTGAGCTTGTCGGTGGATTATAAGCAACATAACCTGGCAAAGATTTGAAAGTGGCACGTGTTCGGTCCGCAGTTGCTACGTCAGTACTTGTTAGGCTGGAGAACAATCAAATTAGAAAACAGAAAGAATTTTTTGTTCTACAAGCACATTATTGTTTATTTAAATGTTGCAGTGCATTGACCCTTTTGTCATATGATACATAGCTTTCAAGTGTGTACTGTAGTGCTTTGTACTTATATCTGGACGGTTATCAAAAGATATTCAAATTTGACAGAACAATTACATTGAACGATTGTATTGAGTTAAAGTATCATTGCATTATGGAAAATGGAATAGCTAGTTGAGTAAAAGTAATATCCATCGATATTGCAGTTTTTATGATAGCAAAACTATAGTGGTAAATGGTGCAAGATAATATCACTTTGTTTTCTACCGCCGAAGTCAAAGAATACCAGAAAAACTTCCGTCAAAAAATGCGCGTAATTTGATTGATGACAACTCTGGATCACATCATCTTATAACGAGTAAAACTCGGGAGGGAAGAAGTTAGCAGAGATCTAATGTTGTTTTGTTACACAAAGAAATCAAACACCTCAACAGGGCAGGGTTCCTTTAGTGTAATCAAATAATACAACAAAACTCAATACTAAGAAATCATAATATGAACATATCTATGTATGTAGAAGGTTCATGGTGCAGGGCTCTACATATGTCAAAAATATCTGCTAAAGCAAATTGGAGAAACTAAAATCTATTTGCATTCTACATGTGGTTTTTTATCAAATGTTTGCTGGATTGCTAACAGATATCTGTTAAAATTGTCAGTGGTATTGTTTGGAGTATGCAATAAGTATTCGGATAAATAGACCTTAACTTCTGCTAAAGAAACACACTTCCAAGCACAGTGTGGTAGTAATCAAATGCTATTGTACTCTTCTTGGGCTTAGTCAATTATTATTATTATTATTAGTGGGGAAGATTATGATTAAGAGAGTAACAGTATTTCTAAAAGATGCGAATATAAAACGACAATTGCGTTTTTGAACCATCCTGTATGATTATACGATTTAGTGTGATTTCTTTCTTGACATGTATACCTAGCAGGCATCTGCAAATCGGAGTAGCAGTTGTGACTAATCCTATATATAGTGAATTTGCGCTAATAATTACATATAAGCAAAAATAATTCAACAGTTTGACCTAGGAACTACAGGATGGGTTAGAACGCTGTTTGCTAGCGGTCTGTTTCTTTACTTACAGGTATACCTTACCAAAGAGCTTATCGCAATCATTTCCAAGTCAAACAAGGACCTTCAGCAACGATGATACGGAAACTAACGGCACGGTTTCATGAAAAGGGCTGGAAGTGGGGTCTTCAAGAGGGGCAAGACAATGAATTTTGTAGTCAACTTATCATGAGTGACGATGCTTATTCTCAGCTGAATGATTTCGTTAATGAATAGAACTGTCGGTTCCAACTATCTACTTCTTTGAAACTGCTAAAGGCAACTACATATATTGGGATATGATTGATAATTTTTTACGTTCTGCGGTACTAATTTGTCCCGAAATGTGGCAGGATAGGGCAACCCCCCATAGAGCCAATGTCACAATGAACCTTTTGAGGTACTCGATTACTTCCTCTGGGGATATCTTAAGGAACGTGTGTACGTGAACAAACCGCATACACTTCAGCAGCTCGAGTACAATATCTGTACAAAAATGCGAGCATTAACAGCTCAAATCGTAACCACTGTTAGAAACAATGCAAACGAAAGAGCACGACTTTGCCTGACCGCAAATGGAAGTCATTTAGACGATGCTGTTTTCCATACATAATCTCCATATGTTAACCATTGACTGTATGGACTGTATGATATTGGTTTCACAAAACAACATTATTATATGTTAAATCCTACTCTGCCTTTTGGCCCTCCCTGTACATCTAAGTACTACTCTAGTAAGTAAATGAAATTATGAAAAGTACCTCCATTTGACTCCGCCATTTGGTAGTTTCCTTTCTTCTTCATATACTTGGCCCCTGAAAAAAAGAATTGATTATCAACATTATTATTAACTGAAATTGGTGACAGAACAAGATTATTTACAAAAACTGTGGGATATTTTGCGTCCTTTTGATTTAGCCGGTGTATTTTGTAAAAGCTGTGAAGCTATTTTACTATCAAAAGCAATGAGTAGAGAAAGGAACAGTTTGGTGTCATAGGCTTTATCAAAATAATTCCATGTAGGCGGGAGTTCAAAGTTATCTGATGATGTTTGGTTACAATAATGCCATTCCTAAATTAAGTAGCATAATTATTGTCTGGTTCTTGTGTTTTCGACTTAGATTTCATAATACACGAATATTATGACGTTCAGGTAAGTTATTTCAAAACATTATCATGAATAGGAAAGAATTATCAAGCATTAAGAGGACTTGAATAATGCTCACGATTTCCAAAATTATCTAATCTTACGCAAGGCTACTTAAAACACCTTGGAATGTTCTGAACTTTAAAAAGCCAGATCTAGCCATGACATTTGGAATATGTTAAAGAGTCTGCGGACAATGATTTGATCATAAATTAGCACTGCTGTAAGTTCTCCATAAAGATGCGCCAAATCCAAAATAAGCAGCGCGTTTAGCTGACTTGAAATTTATTTCATAATCATTCACGAAATCCAATTTGGTCATCCCTGGTAATAAAATGCTTTGGTTACGGCACCTTTGAGTTGCGTCAGGACGGCTGCTCCACCATAGCGTTTAGAATTCTGATTAGAGTCCTCCGTATCATCGACTAATCGCCTGAGGATGGGTATTAGCGATCCCATCAGGTGTAGGAGTGTTTCCATTATTTTTTATTGCTATGTTTCCTTGTACTGTAATGAGGCTAGCAGTACGAAGTAGAATCTTGCAGTGTAGAAACCTGAATTGGGATTGGTCCTTGCTGCCGCCAGAAAAGCGTACAGAATGCTTAAGGGAGCCTTATTTTCGGCAAAATGCACGGGATCCTGTGGTCACATAAAATAACACACGTTTTGAGAAGTGACAAAATCCTAAGCTGAACTACTAGCATAGCAAACTAATCCTTAGATTAAATCTACAATATTCCAGGTTTAAAACAGAGCATAGTGTGAAATATAAGAGGTTTCGGCTCTAAAGAATAAGAAAACTGGAAAAGGAAAACTCTTATATACACACATAGATAAGTTGATAAATTACTAACAAACATTTTTGAAATAAAGAAACATGGAGCATAAAAGTAAATATTTTCGGAAAAAAATTCTAAATGGCAATAAAAGATAGTGTACATTTGAAAGGCAATAATCATATGTGCCATACAGTATTTATTTCGGACAAGATCATTTGGTGCAACTTCAAGTAATAGACAATTTTAACGCAAACACTGGTTATCTGCAAAAGTAAACCTGATCACCATACTTTCAAATTTTAAAATCTGAGTATTATCATCAATCAACTTTATTAACGTTAGAATACCGATTACGTAAATACTTTGGCTGGAGCTGCTCTTAGACATATTTAGGAACTTTAAATTACAGTAAATTGATATTATTTCACAACATTGACATGTGCAGGTGTTGTAATTAGAATTTGGAATTAGCAGATGTTACTAAAATCACAAAAAAATTACTTGTAGTTAGAGAATTTACATATATAAATTTACTGTACGGACAACAACATTCTCAAAATACTTACCCCGCCTGTGGACTAGGTGTAGGTTCTGGCTGACCTGTTTTCTTCCCAACTTGGGACATAACACACCCCACAACTGCACAAATTACAAGAACAACCTAGAAAAAAGTAAATATTTTACAAAAATATGGTTTAGTTTGACTGCACAAAAAAATTACCAAAGTTTTCATCTTGAATGATAAGCTAGTTGACACAATTCTCGATCTGGCTACAGTACAACTTTAAATACTCTGTTCCCCTGTTTTTCTGTAAAGATATATGATGACTTTGTCCTTACCCTACTTAATTATTGGAAAAACATATTCGGAAGATGCAATTAATATGTATGTTTATATTTTGTTGTTATTCTTGAAACGTTTTTAATGTCTTGTTATTTTATTATCCAGATAGTTTTTCCACTTTTTAGGTCAATGATAACACTGCAATTCAAACAAAAGTCAAATTTATTCCAAAACCTTTACAATATATATAATCTGGTTTTCGTAACAACTTCGTCAATTGACATTTCAAGTCAGATTCCACTGACGAAGTTGTTACGAAAACCAGATTATATATATTGTAAAGGTTTAGGACTAAATTTGACTTTTGTTCGAATTGCAGTGTTATCAGTGACCTAAAAAGTGGAAAAACTATCTGGATAATAAGATAAGTTGAAAAAGGTCATAAAAATACATGTATATGTTTTGTTATTTGAATAAAATTTCTATTTCTGTTGTAGCATTGGTGTTATTATTGTTAATTTATGCGCTAAAATATCAGGTTGTATCCCACCTACAAAAATAGTAATTTATCGCTCCCTGAATGACGGTGCCTAGCTGCAGCATGCATTTCTATATAGCTAATTTTGTGTGCTATGTGTAAGGTAATATAAATATAATATGTATGAATTTTACAACTACTGGAGAGTACCAGGCTGTTTCAGCACTAATGTAAGTTGCCTTCAACATTTTCAACATAACTTTTATTATAGTAATGATATTATGAAGATTATTGCATAGAATATTCAAATACCAGCAACATTCGAGGGCCGCATTGAGGTAATATATTCGTCTAAATTCCATATTATAATATTCATAAATTATCTAAATGCAAAAGTGTGAATATACATACAATTGTCACCAACTTAGAGAAGTTTTGGCAACAAAAGTATTGATTATATTCATAAATTAACTGGGAAATTCGGATAATATCTGTTACGATTACTGGCGTTTAGTTGTAGCAAGTTGTAGGTACTGTTAAATACTGAATTATGTGCGTATAAGTTATTGCGAAAGCTACACAGCAATATTCTTAGTTTATTTCTGAATCAAAAAATCTAAGTAGCAATATAAATATATACATATACAGGGTGTTTTTTTAATTATGGGAAATATTTTAACTGGCGATACTACGTGTCAAAAAATGATCATTGACCAAAAATAGCCTTATTCCGAATCGCACCGTTTTCGAGATGAAGGTCTTCAAAACTCCAGAAAAATAATCGTTTTTTCATCTTTAAGCTAATCTTCTTGTACGATGAAAGTAAAATTTGGCATGGCGATTTAGTATTAGTAGATTGTAGAAAAAACCGTTTATTAACGTTATTAGATAAACCAAAAAAATAAACTATTAGAGTTTCATTTAACTTTTACTATCTCGAAAAATAATGACTTAATTGTTACGAAAGGTGTTGTTTTTACAGGAAGTATTGAGGAATAATCGAAAAATTGTCCTAAAATGGCAATTCCGCTAGTGATGTAGACTTTGAGTGTTGGCCTACCCGATGTTTTGCTGTTTAAACTATTTTTAACCATAAATCCTTCCGAACTTTCTCTTTTTTCTCGAAAACCGAGCATAATACGAAGTTTCTATGCATCTAATCATACTGAATTTCTATGCCAAAATTTATCTTCATTATGTAATTAGATTAGGTTAAAGATGCAAAAAACGAGTTTTTTTTTCTGGAACTATGAATAGGGCAATTTTTGGTCAATGGTTATTATTTGACACGTAGTATCTCCAGTTAAAATATTTCCCATTATTAATGAAGGACTCTGTATATATGGCTTTCCCACGGAACTGGCTAGTTAGAAGTTTTTGGACTTAACGAAACCTTTCAGTTTTGAAAATTTAGAGTTCACAATAATGTGGTACCTACCTACTTACTTTCTTCTAAAATATTTTCAAGTTTCGTACACTTTCGCTTAACCGGAAGTCGCCACTAACTTTCTTACTTTAAATTAGACACCCTACCCTGTATGTTATTGCGTTTTTGAATTCAGTATCGAATTCTAAGACGATTACAACTAGGGTTTCATATACCTACCTTCAGCTGTTTCTAGCATATTACGATTTTTATCAAAATTTTGACATTTACTAATATTTTAAAACCGCCAAATACTAACTCATCTCATCATCATCTCACAAATACGTCCTAATTTTTTTTGTTTATATCATATAGGGGGTTCACCACTTTATGATAAGTATCTAAAGCAATTTTTAAAGTTGTAATCACTTTTTTCAAATGGAACAATTTGTATATTTTGACACTGTTGGACGCAGAGTTCAATGCTACATCGATTTGCTGTAACACTTCCTATACCCATCGCCAATAGTGTGCTTTCTATTTCTATTATACTTAAGTATTAATATTTTATCTGGTAGGTAAGCTACGATTTGACATTACAATAAGCTATTGTTGTCAAGAAACCTTAGCCTTAGTGTTATAATCGCTGACCATTACATATTTTGTGTCAGATAAGTATACATTATTGTGTGATTTATAAACAAAATAATGGCAAATATTGGAGTTTATTAAAATCAGAATATTTTAAATTCATTTTATATTCATGGAGAATACGAAAGAATTGCCGGAAGAATTTGTCGATTCAATGAAGGATACCCTCAATTACTGCAAATATGAAATTCAGGAAATTTGCCAACAATGTTCTTTACAACTAGTAGTGTAAAATTAAGCTAAAACTCCAGTAAATCTGATTCTGAAAACGAAGTGAATGAGATTAATGTTTTAGCATATTTCGATGCACATGTAAACATCTGCCTTAGCCAGTTCGGAATCGGTTTAATGTTATCCAATGTTTATGGGCAAATCTCTTCGTTTAACTTCAGTGGAAGGATCATCCACAAGGTTGCTATTAGAAATATTATGAACGTTCCATCTTCGCCGCCATTTCTTATTGATGTCATAACCTTTGTCCACCAGCTCTGCACTTCTGGTCCAAAAAGGGTTCCTGGATTTGAACCTCTTGCTCGAGATGTACAAGTTGTGGATCGGGAGATGTATTTTAGCTGTCATGTTATTGCAATTTTAGTTTGTCCCGTAGGGTAGCTACATCTCTTCTCAAATCAGCGGGTGGATGTTAGATAATACGTGGGGCCAGTTTGTATTTGTTGCTTTTAATAATCCAGTTATTGTTCTCATGGCACGATTCAGCTGAATGTCAACAATCGATGTATGTTTACTCGCTGCCCAAACAGGCGCACAGTACTCCGCTGTTAGGAACAGTAGAACAACCAATGCTTTCATTTATTCGTTAATTTGAATAATTTTATCAATATTTCCACCCTTTGCCTTTATAACGGCAGCAATTCGTTGAGGCATGCTGCGAATAAGTTTTGCACACTGTTCCGAGTCTATGGTACTCCATTCCTAAGGCAGCACTTTTTTTAAGCGCTGATTTGGATGTAATGATGATTGACTCTTCGCTTTAAAATACTTCCCAAAGATGTTCAATGGGGTTCAGGTCTGGGAACTAGGCAGGCCAATCCAACAAGACAACGTTGTTAATAAACCAACGCATTGTGGTTGCTTATTTGTGACAATGGGCATTGTCTTGTAGGAATTGGATCCCATCCATATTGGTGTCACCAAAAATGCGTGTTAATGAAAGCCGTTACACAGTTTCTAACACGTGAATGTACTTTTCGCTGTTCATATGACCATCACAAACAAATATTTTGTCAACGCTAGCGGCAACCATGCATCCCCAGACCATAACGCTTTCCTCTCCGTGCTTAATAGTGGGTACTATACAATCGGGGGGTTCGCCGACTCAACGGTGTTCCGAATAGCTGTGAAGCTATTATAACCAATGAGTTTAAGTTTGCTGTGTAAAGTGTTTACATCGGAGAGTCAACTACACTACAAACCCTTAAGCACGCTTCTACAAATCTTCTTGTTGCAATACGAGCGGAAATGTGTTTTCCAACCTCCTGTCTTGTTTCCATATAACCTGGATTTTCACATGGTTTTTCTATGTAAGCTCACTAGGTTTTGGCATTTTGTATAAAATAAAATTGTGTTGAAGTATTATACATTATTATTATTATTTACAATTCACTCAAATAATAAAAGAAGACTGTTCAAAGTCTTTATTAAAATTTTGAAAATTCATGTTTTACTTTTTACGTGCCAGACGTTCTATAATCCACCTGATAAAGCTTTTTTTATTCAATGTCTTACTTTATGATTTCATTTTAAATTTAGTTCATAACAGTTGTCATTCCTTATTACATTCTTTATCATACTGATAGTTTTAGGGATGCCTAATAGTTTTGGCCAAGGCAGTAAGTTGTTGGTCTTTATTTTTTGCTCATTATATAGATTTAGCAAATAAAATAATATCCAGGTTATATGTAAAACATTTATTTAAAAATTACAGTAACATTTACCAATACGACATCCATTAACATTATATATAGTACTAGATGCTACGGATTTAGTCGGTTCCGATTGTGATACCTGTAATAATTCAACCAGAAAGAGCATTATTAATTATCCTTAATCCTTGAATGTATGAAAGATCTACTTTTACCGATACCTTCACAGTTTTTATTTTGTTTTGTACTAAATTAAAAAAAAGAAGAAATGATCCAAAGAATGGTAAAACATATTGTTATCGTAAATGAAAGGTTATATGTGTGTGCTTAGAATCACAATAAAATGATACTGTACTTTGTTAGACCATTGAATTTTGAATTATTGACTGCAGTTTCAACGTTTTAAATCATTTTCAAAATTGAAATGAATTACAATTACTAATTTTTTTCTTTTATACTAACACTTTTTACAAAGAGAGGAAACGTTTGACATGATACATATATCTGAATAGCGTGTATTTCCAATAACGGATTAATAGGAGAACTCATCGAAATGAAAAAAATTTATATTAGTTTTAGAAGTGCACAACGTTAAGAGTATACTATATGTAAATTTCCTAAAGTATATATGTAAATCCTAAAATTAAATTTACAGTAAAAACTGTATCAAATAATTCTATTCATTTTCTTGCTCCGACATGCAGCAAACAAAATAATGAGATTGAATTTGATATATTTCGTAAGCCTACTTTTATAGATATATATTTGTATACTGAGCGTTTTATTTTACTCCAAAAATCATAAATTCGCCCCTTTTAATTCGACGGTTCCTATCTCACAATGTCGAAAATTGCAATTGATAGAGAAATTAGAATTTATAAACAAATCGCATGTAGTGAAGGCTTTAATACCTAGATAATAGATAACATTTTACAAAAGAAACAAATAAGTTATACAATTTATTTAGTTTATTTAAAAGAATGTCAAGGGTAAAATTAATGCTTTAGACAAATTACGTTTAAATCTGCTGGGATGTGGTAAATGTAGTACCTTCAAGTTCAATATTAGATAAAAATAGTATTTCAAATCATTTATTTTATAAAATATCGATTGCATATTTACATAAGACAGGCAATAACAACATAAAAAGGTTATCTTTGCAGAAAAAGAAAGCGGAAGAGATTTTTGAAGATTGTAAAAAATCAAATGTAAATGACTAAACTGATCTAATGTGTATATTCCTTAGCCCGTAAAAATGTATAATAGGAATGCCTTAATAATAAATTGTAATCGCTTTAGTTAAGAAAATGACTTAAGACTTTGAAGCTGCCGTCAGCAATTCGAAATCTAGCGATCTAAAGTTAAAGTATAGTATTTTGTTTATATTAATTTGCAAAATATGCTACAAAACATAGGTTGATAATGTCTATCACTCTCTATTAACTTGTTACCATAGTAAATGTCACTTAAGGAAATATACTTTATTGTTAGCAAAAATTAAATCAAAAATGGTCTTACCTAAACGTCGAGAACAACAGGAAGTGCATAGAATGCTGAAAATCTATAAACGAAATACATGATTCAGATTCAGATAATATTTTAACACTACATTAATGTGACCCCCGATCATGCTGCCAGTTTCTTCAGAGTGTTTCTAAACACTGATGTTGTCATCTGCTTTTCATTGTATATTTCAACGTGGGATACAATTACGGAAAAAATTATAAGTGCAGCGTGAGCGTGAACATTCCGAAAATACTCATTGTGGTTATATTTGAGGATGTATAGTAATCGAAATATACAACAATTTAAAGTTTAAAGAATAAATTACGACAACGTTAGTGTTCTGGCTAAAACGATACATCACCGTCAAAAATTAAAGCTTGAATCATTGGAATTAATGAAGAATCCGAGTAGAATAAACCGACAAGATATTTATTGAAGCAGCAACAGCAGAAGAACAGAAGACTACATAACACTATAAAAATCAGCCCTAGAAGCAACCCTATCTATACACCACACTAAATGCATAGAACTATTATTAAAAACTAAATCAATAAATTTTACCCGGTTGGTGGAGATGGTTTGTTGATTTCCGGGGGATTCGAGGTATCCCCAAGTGGACCCGCCATAATTACATGCACGAGAAGCAAGCAAACGACCAACTACAATAAAGAAATATGTATAAATCATTTTTTGCCAATTGACGTGTACTGATGAGATACAAGAGAATCACAATTACTTACCACTGAAAATAAGAACTGCATTTGTTTGCACATTTTCGAGCGGAAAGAAATCACCAATTACAATACCCAAACGCTTCTGCACATTTATATATCACCTCATTCAAAATATGTGTCCATGACATTTATGCAAAATGTAAATAATATGCAAATTATAACAGTGACGACTGCGAATCCTCCATAAATCTATTTGTATATGTTATGCAGTTGTACTAAAGAAGTTTCCAACAGTTGACACTAGGAAAAAATGATGGTAGTTCAACGTTTATCTGTGTTGCTGTTAATTTAAAACGAAGTAATAATTATTATAGAAATCGCGATATTATTCATCGAAATTTTGTGAACTATATGTGGAAAAAAATTACATAGAACGGCAAAGTTACTGAAACTGTCACAGCTTAGCAGATTTATTTAGAAATTATCATATAATAGAAGAGATCGAACAGCTTCTAATTTCTGTGGGCCGTATTAGATGTTATATTCCAATCAATTTGAAGAACCTTTATATATTATATCAACATACTCGTATGTATTAGACACCCACTTTTGCAGATACCTTTTTTGTAAATTTAGTTGCGTCACCTTTAGTTTATCTGATGGCACGTAGTTAAAAAGCGTATGAAGTGTGCGATTAAAAGCCATTTTCTCTAGTTTTATTACCAAAATATGTTCGACGGATCGCGGTATTCAAAGCTTTTGACAAGAGGAAGAAAACACCTACTAATATTCTCTTTCTAAAAGTAATTGCATACTTCTAGTGATCGCCATATAAATAGGTCTTGTAATAGACCTACGCTGAATTCACTACTATTTCTCCTCGTTATTCTATTTACAAGTGTCCAAATAGCCTTAATATTAGTTTCTCTTTGTAGAATCTAGCTAGCATTACATTGTTTCATCCTTTCCAGTATAACAGAACTTAAATAACTGCAGTAATTTCTCTAATACGCTCTTCTTATATTTTTATTTATAATAGCCTCATAATTTGCCAGGTGGCAAGTTGGAACCCACTTCGCCCGGAAATGGAGTCGCCATAATTACTTGCATGAGAAGCAAGCAAACGACCAACTACAATAAAGGAATATGGACAAATCAAATTTTTCCAACTCACATGCAATAATGAAGTACAAAGAAATTGCAATTACTAACCACTGCGAATAAGAACTGAATTTGTTTGCACATTTTCATTCTTTATGTACATACCTATACATTTGTATATCATGAAGTTCAAAGTATTTGCCCATGACATTTATGAAAAAACTAGATAACATGTAAATTATAGTAGTTACGATTGCAAAATTTTCATAAATGCCTTTTTATGTTATTTAGTTCTACAGAAGAAGTCCAAATGTTGAAACTAAGAAATACGATTGTAATTGTACTGTTTCTCTACTTGTGTTGTTACGTAACTTACATTAACTTACATGTTATAGAAATGGCGAAATCCATTGAAATACTGTGAATTTAAAATATATACCTAATTACTTATAAATATTTTGTATATGTAGACAAAACTTTATATAGAAAACCAATGTTGAAGAAGTTATGTAATAGAGATTCCCACCATCATTTCTGTGGGCGCAATTTTGTAGTTCTTGCCATAGTACAAAATAGGAGTTATTACAATCTGCGCATAAATTTGAAGCCCCTTCATATACAGGATGGCCAGCTAAGAATGAAAAGTGCTGTATCTCGTAAACTATTCGTCCGAGCGACTTGCGGAAAAAAATTTATGACTAAAGTAGAAAAAAGAAAACAGTGGAAAATATTCTCACATTTCCAAGATGGCCGCCAGAGGGCGTAACCGTCATTTTAAATTTTTATAGTGATTTTTCACTGAAATCCACATAGTAAAGGTTACAAAAAAATATGTGCCTTTTAAAGCTAAGCATTACTCGAGCAATTTTTGTTTAACACTTTTCGACCTATTTATTAAAATAAGGTGGTGGGAGGTAATTTGATGTTTTTTTTAATAAACAGCTGTAACTCCGAAACGGCTGAACAGATTTTAACAAGCTTGGTCTCGTTGGAAAAGGCATTCATTGTTCTATCAACCCCATCTTACCTATGATTTGTCTAATTGTTGGTGATGCCGCTAGAGCGCGCTTTTTGATATAGGTAATAACAGAAAATTGCAAAATTCTCTAAAAAATTAAATGCAATAATATGGATTTTTTTTCATAAAAATGTAGTGAAATTATACCTAAATAGGTTAGTGAAAACGGTATCTCGATATCTTATTCGTAGCTTGAAATATCGAAGAAAAAAATTAGTGGTCATATAATTTAAAAAAAAACGCTATTACACCGGTATTTATTGTTATTTCTTTGTCTTGTTTCAAGATTCAATGATAAAATTTCATAATTTAATCAATTTTAAATAATAAAAGTATTTTAATTCAAAAATGGAGCAAAAATTGAAGCTGCTACAATGTCCATGCATGAGCGACTGCATTGAGTGTAATGCAAGACAGTTTAAACTTTGAAGGACGCCTTAGTTTTATTTCAAAATCGATTCTTTCTCCGTATTATGCTCCTACACATTTTTTCTAATTTTGTTTGAACTCAAAATACTTTTATTATTTAGAAAATCTTTACAATTTTGTTTTGAAATATGAAAAGTGTCAGAAATTGTAATAATAAACTTATTTAAAGAAGGAAAATCTCTACCTATGCAGGAAATCTCATTGTGTCATCAGGAACTACATGCAATATAATTGGTACAATTTCATTTTCAATCTTTACAATACCATCAAATATACCTAAAGTATTTAGTTTTGAGCCGTTAATTCCAAAATAATTGTTCACAGTTGCAGGTCTATAAGAATTCTCTGGTAAAACACTATTTCTAATTAAGCCTACAGGACTGCCTGTATGTAAGCGTGCTAAAACATATATTTCATCAAAATTGTTGCATTCTACGAAGATCGGTACCTGGTACGGAGATGGTTGATTCGTACTAACAAGTAAGGTGCTTCTATCGATGTTCGATGCTTGGGGTGGACGATTTCGGGGACACGAACTCTTCTGATGATCTAACGATCCACAGGAATAACAGGATCCTGGGAAACGTGCTGGTTTTGAGCAATTCGATGCACGATGACCAACCTTATTACAATTGTAGCATTGCACAACAGTCTTCTGTAACTGGCTCACCTTTGATTGTTCTTTCTTCTCCTCTTTCTTAATTTGTGGTTTGTTTCCATCACTGGTTCCTATTCTTGTCCTTCAAGTGCTATCAATTCTTCCAAAACTAATAATATCTTTGTATGGATCATCTTCATCAATGTGTGATCTCGACATCAAGAAATTAGCTAATTCCTTTTACCAAATACCTATTATTATCTGGTCCTTTGTTTCCGTAAAAGATAAATTCAAAATCCTGCACAGAGCTACCTTTTCGTGCTAATACTCGCTAATATTTTCCTTAGCACGTTGTGTTTTATCTTGCATGTTCTTTCAATTTTCGGTCATGCTTGATTCAAAAATAAAAGTCTTCTTAAATATTCTCGTAAACTCTTCCCAGCCAGTAATTTCAGAGAATTTTGACGATAACCAATATTTCCTGCACCAATTAAATTAATTGTAGCCATCTGGTATGTGAAAGCTGGAGACCAATTGTGTAATAAAGAAAATGTAATTATTTCTTCTAACCACTGCTTTGCAGTAATGGGTCCACTCTCACCATCAAATTTGTTAATTAATTTTGAGAAATCGGGCATAACATTATAATCCTGTATTTCTTGCCGTTGCTCAGTAACTTGTGTATTTTGCTGTAGCAAACTTAGCATTTTCGCATTCTGTTCTAAAAGTGTAGTTATAGTGCTCATACATTGTGAAACATCACTTTGAACTTGAGTACCAGCTTGACTGGACGCAATTCTTTTTCGTAAATCTTTTAAACTCCATTTCGTTGATATTCATGCCTCGGTTTCCCTCCATTATGTTTCTTCAGGTTAAGTTCCGGTCTATTTCCAATAAGTTTAAATGAATTTTCTAAGCCCACTTCTGATGTTGTAGAAAATAATCGTTTATTTTAATTGTCGCACGTAAAGTATCACAACCAAAACTGCTTTTAATAATTTCATTTAAACAGTAACTTTACAGAAAACAATGCACATAAGATTTTATACATAACATAACATTTTTTTCCCACCCGACCTAACCTCCTCATCCACTTCTCCAACGGCCAAACCTACTCATGGCGCGAAATTTAAATTTAAAAATAAAATACTACAAAACCTTATTTGATGTATCTTCATATTTCGTAAATTTACTTTAGTTATAATCGCATACAAAAAATATCATGTTCAAAGAGAGTGTATAGAGAGTAATGTCACGTATTAGATAACTTCATATAATATACGGTGAGGTCTTCTCTGAACATATAACGTTAACATGCCCTATGTTCACTTTTAAAATGGACAAGGCAATGCATTACAGACAATTGTAAAATGCAAGCCAATGCATTCTTTGACAAAATAAGTTATTCAAGTGCGTCAACCTCTTATTTGAATAACTTAACTTTATGATCACTTAAAAATAGTTCAATAGAAACACAATACAAGATTAATGCGTTTAATTTCGTCGAAAATTGAGCAGAAAAATGCTACTATTAGTGTCAAACCCATAGTTTTGAATCAACCACAATCGAATGACAGATCCAATGTTTAGGTTATAATTGATTATAATTTATTTCGGCACATCAGAGGTGAAATTATATTAGGTCACAATTTTTTAACTATTGGGTAAATGAAAACATTTCAGAGTAATTCTTCGAAGTGACCGCCTTCATCTTCTAATCAATAGGCAAAACGCTAATAGAAACCCTGTCCATCATTTATTAAGAAATTAGTGCATTGAAGCATTACACGCAGTGAGTATATACGGTATGCTACATAACACTATTGGTCGCGTTCATCAGACTGAGCTGCTACATAGCAGCTCCCGAATTTTCTGATGAACGGTAACGCTCCGCGCTACTACGTCATCGCAACATCGAACGTTTCCGAGAAAATTATATGTAGCGGTCGCCATTTTTTCGAGCGGTCTTTCGGTACGCTCGATAGGTAGCAATAGCGTTATGTAGCATAGCGTCCATCAGACTACATGACGCGCGTAACTGTTGTAGATGTAGCGAAGAGATAGCTGCTACCTAGCAGCTCAGTCTGATGAACGCGACCATTGCTACCTATCGAGCGTACCGACAGACCGCTCGAAAAAATGGCGACCGCTACATATGATTTTCTCGGAAACGTTCGATGTAGCGATGACGTAGTAGCACGGAGCGTTACCGTTCATCAGAAATATCAGGAGCTGCTACGTAGCAGCTCAGTCTGATGAACGCGACCATTGGTAACAAGATATTGTGACACAATAATCTCATTGGATTTTAAAAAAAGAAATGGAAAAACCATGGAGATTAAGAAATTATTATTGAAATAATTGCAGTACAGTTAGCACAATCGCACACTCGACCACTTGCGGTCGCCACGAGTGGCTACATAAAGCCACCGGTAGCCGCGACCAGAGGCCGCCACCAGTGGTCGCGACCGGTGACTTAATTCAACCACCGATCGCCCACCTTTTCTAGCCAATGAAAGTAATACTTCCGACATGGAAGCACTCATTACCGTACTTATAGAAAGACGACGGCGTAGAATACAAAGATATCGTCGTTATTGGGAATATCCAATTTTAAGAACTCGTGAGATAAGTGGACATTTTTAACACACTTATTGAAGAGTTAATTTCGCACGAAATTCTTTATGTATTTTAGAATGAGCCTAGCATCGTTCAACGAATTATTACTTTTGCTAGAAAATTGCTTGCCCCAGCACGATACCCGAATGAGAAAAAGTATTACCGCTGAGGAAAGTTGCTAGAATATAAATCGGACCGCATTTCCCAAATAGCTGGACAGTTTTCAATTTCTGATATAAACACATCTACCTACATATAACCGTACTGCTTTAATAGTGGCGAAAGAATGTGGTTATGTGTGCGCGGAGAAATGAGTGGCGAGTAGCGGCTACAAGCAACGAGGCAGAGCCTCGGCCGGAGCGAGTAGCTCCTATTGAAAGTACTATTATGATATTTCACATATAAATTTTGACGTTTTAATTATCGTGCGTATAGATGGCGCTAATTTCGTTATTTATTTTGACCATATGTTATGGGGCATAATAAAATTATTAGGTACTTGGGACGGGGTTATTTTAGAAAATTATAATTTTCTATCTCCGAACAGTAACAAATCACGGGGAAAACGTAAATCCCTACAAATATTAATATAATTATTCTATTCAAAATTTAATGTAAAAGTATGTGTAATTAGATATAAGGTTGTGATCTGTGCTTAAATCCGATATATGAGAAATTAAAAACCAGTATCTATGGTCGCGTTCATCAGACTGAGCTGTTAGGTAGCAGCTATCTCTTCGCTACATCTACAACAGTTACGCGCGTCATCTAGTCTGATGGACGCTATGCTACATAACGCTATTGCTACCTATCGAGCGTACCGAAAGACCGCTCGAAAAAATGGCGACCGCTACATATAATTTTCTCGGAAACGTTCGATGTAGCGATGGCGTAGTAGCACGGAGCGTTACCGTTCATCAGAAATATCAGGAGCTGCTACGTAGCAGCTCAGTCTGATGAACGCGACCATTGGTAACAAGATATTGTGACACAATAATCTCATTGGATTTTAAAAAAAGAAATGGAAAAACCATGGAGATGAAGAAATTATTATTGAAATAATTGCAGTAAAGTAAATAGATAGTACAAAATTTATATGTAATTCTAAGAGTAAAAGAAGAAATCCCAGGGAACAAAACAGCAGAATACTTGCGACTTATTTTCGATCAAAAACTCACCTGAAATAGTCAACCCGAAGATGACTCTATGGCTTTACATAAGGGTAATATAGGTCGTGTATATCTCACAGGTCGGTTGTGTGGTGGCCAAAGATCTAACAGATCGAGGTTATAAGGGTCCTAAATGACATGCAAAGGCTATCATGCCTATGCCCACAGAAGCCATGAATACCACTGCATCATCGGCCATGCAACGCTTATTGAACCTGACATCACCAAACACCCAATCCACAATTTCAGAAGAGAATACACCAGAAGTTAATTAAAGAACTAAAAACCAAAGAGGTAATATGTCTAACTACAGACATTATGGTTTAAAAATACAACTTCAATAAAAGACACAATACCAGGACGCGAGTAATGGAAAAATGGCTTTCCCGTCAAAGCCACGCAACACTGGTCTAAGCCGGACTATTCTGGTTTAAACCAAGAACTCAAATCAGTCCAAGCCTTTTGAAGGAAACTGAAGTTTTTCAGGCAGAAGCAGCTGCTATACATTACTGTGTGAGAGAAATACTAAGGTAATAAGGGATAGGACATAAGGCCATAAACATATTCACTGATAATAAGCTGTGATAATGAGCGCAAATTATATCGCGGAAATTGACGCAAATAAAATCATACCACCGCTAATTTGCTATTGCGTGTAGAGCATAGTAAGGTATCCCTAGCTGGGGTACCAGGACACGATGATATTTAAGGTAATGAAAAGGCAAATGCTCTGGCTAAAGAAGGGGCACCAAGCCATTCATCGGGCCTACACCATCCTGCGAAACTACGTAACTAAAAGTAGAAAATCACAGCGAAATGGTCGCCGAAAAAAGCTCTAGAATGGTGAAAAAGTTTATTGGAAATTAATTAAAGAATATATACCCAAACTTACAGAAGACCTACTATACGAGAACAGTCAAGTAGGATTACAACCAGGGCACTGTAGACTCAACAAACATGTGTGCAACTTCAGCCTGACGAAAAATTCTATGTGCAGACGGAAAAAGAAACCTCGCAGGACATGATGTGAGACTAGCCAGACCTAAGCTAAAATGCATTGGTGAACCATATCCGCGCATGGCTAGTTATATGAAGACCATTCTGCTATAGCTAGAGAAGCTCGTAAAAAGGGCAAATCAAGACAAAGCTAATCGCAGGGAAAAAAGGCTGCAAGGTCATCTTGTTAATTGTCTATCTATTTTTGCGATGAACAGAAAACCACCTATTAAAATATCAATAATAAATGAATTTATATTAAGGTACTACATACTAAGGTATTTTATTCATTTAATATACCACTGTCGTATCTACATTTTTTCTTAAAATACTATATTGTAGTTAATTACATTATTCAGATAAAACAAACAAAACGATGCAGAACAGCGATTTATACTATATATTTATAAATTCGATCGTCACCAAATTCATTCATTTCGATGTGTACTCCTAGAAAAAAACAGAGCATCAAAGAAAGATTTTCTACATTATCTTTATTCATAATACTAAATACCGTGTTCAACTTGGTACCTATAGATGCAAAACAAACTGTTTTTATGTAGGGTAAATGAGAAGAATAAATATAAAACTAAATATGTTATTTAAGATAAACAAATTTATTTAAAATGTATGAAATATTAAGTTATCACAGTTTATTTACATATGTGTTCTCTGTTTATATGCATCCCATAGTAAATGCTTATATTGTGCAGCTACAGTTGCTGGTTCTTCTGCTTTAGTAATACCTCTACCAACAACAGCAATATCACCTCCTTTGTCAATAATTACACGTTCTGGTGAATTATACTGTTGATCCAGATTATCTGTATTAGCCTCCAATTGCACCCCAGGGGTTAACTGTAGGTATCCTGGGCTATCAATAAAAAGTGGATTTTGTGCTACAAAACCTATGACTAAATCATTGTATTCTTTTCCCAATTCAATCGTAGCTTTTGTGTATGCTTCAGATATAATGCCAACTGTACTTGATTGCGCTAAAAGAAAGACTCCACATCTTACAGGGTTATTTGATTGCTTAATTGCATCAAGTGTTCCTTTCCTCATAACAGAATGCGCAGTTACGTTTGCCCATGATGATATATGGAAAATACCATTATTAAATTGATATTCAACTGTCTTACCAATATCAGACAACTTTCTATCTTCAAATAGAAGAAAATTGTGTTTGCTTGCAAGCTTTTTTACCGATTGCACAAAATCTACATTAAAATCTTCTATTATATCTGTATGCAGTTTAAAAAGGCATATATGAGGTCCTACTTATTCTGCTAATTTCAGGATACTTGACGTTTGTGTTAAATCTGCTGCTACACATAAATTTGTCTGTTTTACAATAATCGTTTTCAATAATTGTTTTGTGATTAGATTTTCAGTATAATTTATTCTATCATTATATGTCATCTTCAACCTACTTAACATTTTTGGCTGATTCAACTGAACTTGATTTTGAGACAAATACTGAAGTACTTTATTATGTACACTTGTGTCAATACAACCTGCATTTTCTAAAATTTCCACTAATTGTGTCATTGTAAGTAACGCATGTGTTTTAACACCATCTTGCTGTAAAACATATTCCCCTCCTTGTGCTCCAGAAGTGAGAAAACATTATTGCCAGGTTGTAAGGAGTAGATGAATTATAATATAAAGCAATGTGTTTCGCTTTAAAGAATACTATTTTAACTTGTATAGAATGAACCAGACTGACAGATTTCTTTGTCTAGAACCCGTTTACACGGTGTATAAGAACTGTTGTGAAAACGTTAACAAACAATATATCTGGAAAAATCTTACTGTTAAGATGTCATCTGTACAACAAAACCGGGTAAGTATGATTTTACTATTTTACTGAGTGAGTTATTGTTGATGCTGTATGTCTGGTCAGTCTTTGTATTTAAATGTGGTAATATAAAATTGAGATAAAATTATGTTTTGAGGTTAACTTTACTCCGACATAAAAGTGGCTCAAAGTAACCCCATAGTGAAAATAAAAAGACATTTAAACAACCTACTTGTTTTAGAATAATGCCGAGAAGAGAAAAATTAGTAGTCACAGCTACGCCACCTTCACAGGCGAAACACTTCAGCTGTGTTTAGCCACAATAAGGGAAGGAAGAATGAGTCACAGAGCAGCTCAGGCGCATTTTAAAATCGCTAGGAGAACTATATTAAATAAATTAAAAGATCGACAGGTGCTCGTTGGTTGAATGCAGAAATCCCTAAAATCATGGAAATGGTCAACCCATGAAAATGCAATATCATACCTATTCTTGGGATGCAGTCATTGGCGGTATAGATGCCCCACAAGAAATTTCAAAAAGAGGATTTTATAACGTTCCCGAGTTAAATGGATTATTAATTATAATGAGGGTTTCCGGGTATTGACCGTGTCATGATTAGTAAAATATATACAGTACAAAATAAAAATAAAAATAAAATGCACAAGATATACAATAACTCAAATTATTAATTAGTTTTTTGATGTTTTAATGCATTTATGTTCTCTGAATTTAATTAGTTTTTTTTGGAAAAATCAATAGGTACCTATATTTGAGATAGGTATTATAAGTGCTACAGGTTGTCTAATATAATACTCATTACCCTGTTAGGGAAACTTAATCCCACTTCGATAAATGTACTTGAAACCATGGTCTTTCTGTGTTGTGGAAAAGTAACTCCAGGCTATGGCAAACTTTGCTTCACTTTTTGACAAAAAAATTAAACCTTACTAGGTACATTATTTATCAAACAAGTGCCATTATACATATATTCGACTAGATCTTTTATATACATAGGTACCATGCGCTATCATTGCTTTTTCAATTTATTTTCACTGAGTTCTTAAAACTACTCCTAAAAGTGAAGCAAAGTAACCTCAAATTACGCTGCATTAATACTACTATTAACGAAGTTTTAAGTAGAAGGTTTAACGAATATATCAAATAACATCTTCCTTATTCCCGGATTTGACAATGTGTGGCTTCTGACTATTTTTGAGCTCAAAAGACATTTGAGACGGAAAAGGTTCCAGTCAGAAGAAGAGATTGACATCGCCGTTAGGTGTTTTTCTGATAGTATCCCTAAAGACAGCTGATTGAACGCTTTTAAATTATGGAAGGAGCATTTCTAATAATTGCCATTTAATTTTGAACATATGTATTTAACTTGATGGTAAATAAAAATAAAATAAATAAATAAAGTAATTTAAAATAAAATTTCTAGAAACTTGACTTCTAGAAATCTTTCTATTCTCAATAATTATACCTTGTCCCTCGTATATATCTTAGGAATGATTTGCTTTGTAAGTACCAACTAAACTATATTCCTATAACTTTCACAAGCTTGTATGTTACATGAAGTATTAGACTATTAGATATACTTGATATATGTACTTACCCACTGTTTAATTTTCAATCCGGTCAACAATTAAATTTCACAATAAAAAATTAAGCAACTGTTACAGGTTTCAATAAAAGTCAAGATCAAAAGTAATTAGCTTTCTGCTGTTTAATGAATAATATTATAGTCGGGAAATGATATACACACAATATCTGAAACTAGTGGGTCCATATAGGTTCTGGTTTGTTAGGCAACAATTCTTGACCATGGTCAGCAACTGTTCCATTCCTCTTTGATTCTGCATTCGTGCACATTATAGAAATCGACAAAAACACAAAATAAAAAACAACTACCAAAATCTACAATTGGTCGAGAAGATTATCTAAATAAATTATGAATCAAATGCAATGAAATCTTACCAATTGCTTCATCTCGAGTAATAAAAGAACTATCAACTGATATTGAATTACTACGATATGTTTATAAATACACAAGAAACGGGAAAATCTAGAAACGACCTTGAGAGTAATAGGAACTCCGCAGATTTGAAAATTTATGTGCATAGGTAATTAATAATTGTTTGTAATTTGTAATCAATATAAAACAATAAACAGAAAAGCACAACACACGACTTTAACCAGTTATGCAAGGTCTTCGTAATAATCATAAAAACAAGAATAGTATTTACTATCAACGTTATGTTTAAATGCTAGAAAAGTAAGTAGAGCATAATTATATTACCCCCCATAACACTCCAAATATCTTACAAATATATTTTAATAAATTTTATAAACGAAGCTAAAATATATTACAATACATGTATGTATGTATCCCTGATATATTCTAATCTAAACGAAACTTAGTTAACTTTTATTGCGTAGCCGGTTCTGGATGTGCGGCACTCCATTCCAGTGCTCGAATAATCTGAGAGGGTATTGGTGGTGGTGTGGGGAGATGAGGTCCTTCGGGTTGAAATCCGTTTTCATTTGCCACGTATTTGACTGCTACTAGACTGTTATCTGGAGCCGTATATTTAAAAGTACCAGAGCTAATTATGGGCGAATCCTGCAAATTGGAACGAAGACCTCTTTTTTCAACTTGTATACCGTTCGCCGCTTCGTAACTGAAACATCAGATACACTATCTTATAACTAGATGTAATGTATTTAAATCAGTTACCTGTATTCATACGATTCGTCTGGATTACTTTGACTAGTTTGCCTAATTATACCATCTACATTTAGCTTTGAGTTTGCATCAATACTGGGCCTTGAACAATAAGTTTCATATTAAAAAAAAAGTATGTTGAGGTAGATTCACTATTTATTATATCTAATATTTTCTTTATGTGGGAAAATTACATTTATACTGCACAAAGAACATCTACAGCAATTAATGGAATATTATCTAAAGCGGAGCACATCTCTCATACAATTACTTTCATTGTTATAATTTGAAAAACAAAGGTGTAATGGCTTCATTATTATACGCCAGAAGAAAAAATATTTATAATGCAACAATTCCATAGAATATCTAATTAGCATTAATAGACAGTAAATTTTCTGCTAACGAGTTGATGATACAGCGAGAGCGCCAAAGAGAGCATAACGTAGCGCTTCCCATTTACAGTCGACCACATATTGCTAATGCATCTATCGGCAGAACGAAAGTGAGCACTCTGTATATGGGAAACACCTCTGTATTACGAAATCTTCGCATTAAAACAGAGCCTGTAACTGATCTACCAAAATGAAGAAAACAAAGAATTACTGATGTCCACGTTGCAGAGATTCTTCATGAAAGTCAGGACATAGCCATAAGTAATCCACTAGCAGTCAGCAATGCAAATGCGATATCCAAGCGATCGTAAGTGTTGTATACTAAGGTTTGGAGAATTTTACGCCAAATTCTAAAAATGAATGCATATATACTGAAAATGCTGTCTGAATTAAAGGAAGCAGATTTGGCTGCTAGGTTCGGTGAGAGTAATGGCTCATATGGAAATTGAAGCCGAATGGTTATTAATGGCACATTTTACTTTGAATGGTGGAGTCAATACTCAAAACTGTAGAAACTGGTTTGCAGAAAATTCACTAGAAATCGTTCAAGAAGGTTTTCATGACAAGTAAATCATTTTTTGTCATTGACTCGTATTGCTACGAGAAACTACAGAACAGAGAAGCCGTGCTGTAACTGTGAACAATACTTGCAAATATTAAGAGATTGCATTATTCTATAGACGATCTAGAAGACGATCTTAACAGGACATACTGAGCAATTGTTTTTTAGGCAATTAGATTTCGTTTACTCCTTACTACTCCTACTTAATTATAATAATTTAAAATATATCCCTAAATTTAAAGTTAAATTCAACCGTATCCTTTTAGCAATGTATGTATAGACTATGGCAAAAAAAGTAGTTCGAATTGAATTTCTGGCTTTCTCATTATTAACCTATTATTAACCAACACAATTATACGATACAATACAATACCATATATGTAGTGTTAAAATAATTAATGTATTGGGTACAGTTACCTGTTTTTAAATGATTCGACCGGATTACGTTGACTGTTTTGCCGAACTAATGCATCCACATTTTGGCTTGGACCTGGGGACCTTCAATAATAAATTATGTGTTAAAAAACTGAGTGGGTAATATAATATGTACATATTGTAGTATTTGAAGTAATGAGTCACTTAGAGGCTTCCCGGTGGTGGAGTACCTCTCTTATCTAATTACCACATAATTGTTAGAACGTTAGAAGCATTTAATTGTAGCCAGCAAGAAACTGCATAAATAAAAGATTGTTTTAAAAATATATCGTTGGATAAGGCAAGCTTAATTCTTGTAAATTTATGGCGCTTCAAAAATATACGTAGGTACTTAATTAGTATAAGTAACAAATACATACATAGGTACGTTAATATCTACAGTGCTTGAATATAATTACATAATATAAATAGGTACACGATCTATCCAATTGAGGTGGTAAAAGGTACTTCATAGTGGCAATGAGAAATGGTGCGTGTTGATTACGCTAGACATGACTTTATCTTCGCCGACTGAGATCACATAATGGATAACCTCGAATGGAATGATATATCAAGTTTGACCAGACACCAACTGGGTAAAAAAAAATAAAATGGAGGCAGAAGGGACTACTAGGTCCCACTCTCTGGAATGTTCCTTCTGACAACATTTTCGGGGTTGTAGTAAGAACTAGCGCTAGCATTATAGGATATGTAAACGATCTTGCAGTAATAACAAAAGTGAAAAACACCCATCAGCTAATACAATATGGGTATAACTTCCTGTACAAATTGAATAATTGACTGGACAAGCTGAAACTGGCTGCAGAAAAATCAGAAGCAGTTATCTTCAGAAGAATGACAGACAGGGCACATGTGATCTTCAGTGTAGATAACACCACAGTAGTACTCAAAAAAAAGTAAGTAAAAAGTATCTTAGAATTATTCTGGAGCAACGTTTTTATTTTGGTGAGCATGAGAAATACGTAGCCAAAAAAGCAGAGGAAAGCACCAGATTGTTGCGTATAATGCCATATATCAGGGGGCAAGTATCGCCATCGTTTTATACGGAGTATGCAGGCTAGTTTTCATTGAAAATTTTAAATTATTCTTACAAGGAAAGGTTTCCGGGTGTCAAATTCAGATCTTAATTAAACTTGGTAGGTAAGTAGGGTATGCTGAGACTTATAAAAAAAATTGTTTGTGCTGGAACTCACTTTGAGACGGTGAAACACCCCTTCGAAAATTCGCAGATTTCCAGTCTTCTTGATTTAATTCTTGAACGGAAATAGATTTTAAATGTAAAAGTTGTACCTATTCGAAAGGTCTTTCAGTACACCTGAATACGGTATATACAGGGTGTTGCATTTAAGCGCCACCGTCTTGTGTTAAGACTGGTTATAGTAATTTGGAGTGAAAATTAACGTTAAAGTTGTTCATCATTAACATCCTTTATTAATTTTGAAGCATATTCAATTATCATGGTGTTTCTAAGGTGATATTAACATAAGAACGTACATATACTTTATCCTACGCACGGATGTACTATATTTATGTACAACTTTGGAATTTCTTCCACCGGTTAAACCGCATTCCATAGAATTGATCGATAGCGAATATCCAATTTGTCATGGAGATCTAGAAATGTATTTGCAGGAGAAATTGCGACCTTGTATATCAGAAGTGTAATATTTAGACGTTGTTTCCTCGAAGGTGGAGGCCTGGCACTTTTCGTAAAGAATCAAACGATGCAGTTAACACACCTCTTTATTTCCTGTAAACTCTAGATAGAAAACAGATACACCATGTGTATCAAGTACTGAGTACAATACATGTGTATCATGAATAACTACATATTTAGAGCAGGCAACACAACATTCATAACAAGGAGAAGGCAGCATTTTAGATATGGAATATAAAGAGAGTGCTGTAAATTATTGGAGAATTGGCAAAAGAAGCGACTCTCCCTAGAGACGGTGCAAAGCAGGTTTAGAACGCAGAGAGAGAAATTAACATCAATATCTCAATACATGCTGTAAATATACGAAAATGGGCATTAGAAGCTAACGAAGATATTAAACTAGAAAACTTCAAATTATCAAAAAAGTGGATACTGAATTTCAAAAGAACATACCTATAGAATTGTTTCGCGCAAAATCCCTAAATTTGTTAGTCCTTCATATGGATCAGATAACCTGCAATTATGAAGAAAACATTGCTAATGATTTCATTAATGAAGTTAAACCAATAATCTAGAGTTATCGTGCCGAACATGTATATAATGCAGATGGAAGCGGTTTCAACTTGGAGATACATTTTATTATGTCTCTACTACTGATGAACCTGGTGGCAAGTTTGGGCCCTATTTAGAACAAACCCTATTTCGACCAGCAAACGTTGTTATTCAAGCTTCATCTTCAGGTAAACTAACCACTACTACTACTTTCTTATCAAGCACTGGCCTAAAAACTCTAACTTACACTTTTAGGCTCATGGATAGGTCACTGTCCTGAGTCTTTCAAGAAGTAGGTTCCATCCAACAAAAATGTTGAACTACTGAAGTACAATACCAAAGAAAACAACAGGGATGATTCAACCACTCGACGTCTATGGATTTCGAATATGGAAGGGATTTATACGACGATTTTCTAACTTGATTCTTATCTCAAATTGTGATGTTAATTTGCATTTGGGAAGGTTTTCCTGCTTTAAGATTTTTTTTGACCATACCAACTCATAAATGTATAATTTAAACGCGCATTTCAACAAATCCTTTATTCATTATTATTAATGCGAAGGATTTGTTATCACGTGTAAGCCCGTGTTTATATTTGTATGAATTATGAACATTAGAACATAATAACTGATGAAATTTTACTAGTAAATGATCGTCTTTCTTAGTATAGGACTCATGTATGCAACTTACTTTAACTTGTGTTGATTTTCATTCCCTATTACTATAACCAGCCTTAGCATAAGACGGTGGCGCTTCAATGCAACACTCTGTACATAGCACATTCAGGTGTACTGAAAGACCTTTCGGGTAGGTATAACTTTCGTATTTAACTTTTTGTTCTATCTATCTCCGTTCAAGAATTAAATCAAGAAGATTAGAAATCTGCGAATTTTCGAAGGGGTTTTTCACCCTCTCAGAGTGAATTTCAGCAAAAACAAAAAATTTTTATTTTCAAGTCTCAACATACATACTCTACTTACCTGCCAAGTGTCATTAAGATCTGAATTTGACACCCGGGAACCTTTCCTTGTTCGTGAATTTAATTTGATTTTAATTGTTTTTATATTGTTTTTTATTTAAAATATTTTGTTGTAATAATAATACTACGTAATACTTAAAGTGGTGTGCGTGTGATGATTAAAATTACTTACTTCGCTTGATATCAATAATCAATGGAAATGCAGTTTATTTACAGAAAATAGTTATCCAAAGCTTATACTTATTTCTAGCTTGGCACTAATGAAACAAAATAATTCGTTATTGTTAATCCACTTACCATCTTACTGCAATAGGTGCTATTGGAGTCGTGTAGATAGCAATACCTATCATGCTGGGTAACACATTACTGACATTGCCAGATGTTAAACCAGATACAATAGTATTTATAAAACCAAGTAGAGCTACCGTTACTATCTAAAACGATTCAAGGAAAATATATAAAAATGTAAACTGTTACATCATCGTATTACCAGTCCGCACATATTAGAGAATTCATAAGAAACTGTATATCATGGAAGCACTCTCATGTTTATATATGAAATTGAATTCACACATTGTAAATGATGACAAGCACAAAAGTTTGGGATTCAACCTTGATTAACGTGTTCAATCAAGATTCCACAAATCAACAATCTTGGTGAAGTTATATGTATGTATTAGTTAAATATTATACAAGATCCGCTAGTATGTTCTAAGGAAAAAGTATGGGTATATGCTAAATTAGCTGCACTTTACAAATTTTGGTAAATACTTAATTAATAATTTATATAATATATTTTAGATTTAAATTCCATTTTTATCCATTGATTAGCTAATACCATATCTCTGCTAAACCAAACCCCAATAAGTAATGGTGTCGTCTTTGGTAATTTGCGCCGTTTATAAGGAATATTGCATCCATATACTACTTACAGATACATAAGGCGATAAAAATAATTAAGACTGAAACTGATTTAAGATCATGAAATCTTCAACACCTTTCAGTGTTGATGGCTAAGCAGGAACGATAATTTCGTAAACCTGCATGTCCTGAACGATTATTTAACTGCTAATACTGCAGAACTGTGCTGTTGTGTGTATTTTCAGTTTTGCTAGTTTTAAAGAACTATTTGAAATATTTTCGTTTTTTTAGAAATAAAACGTAGGGACCTTCTAATTTTATCATTAGATAAGCGAAACTAAACTAAATTAAGGCAAACTCTATGTTGAAGCTATGGTAGAATTAAGTGAATAGGATCAAATAGAGGGATTCCTTTTTTAATGACAAAAAATATTCTGACATAATAAAAGTCATTAAGTTTCTATGTATTCGCAAAAATTTTCTGCCCACCATATTCCAATATGTTGTTTATTTCAACTAGCTGGATATGTAGATAGGACCAAACCGCATAAGAAAATGTATCTTATGTAAATACCACTAACTTAGCATCTGCGATAATGCAACCAATACTTGAACTTTGAGAATATGAAATTTCAAAGTGGTTGATAACAAAGTGTTCTTCTCTTTTTACAAAACAACTCAATCTCTTCATTTTTTAAACCACTGAGGGCTACATAACGAAATTTAGAACAATTCTATAAAGGAAGTTACGAAGTGAACAAAGTGGTAGTTTCTGGGTACATTAAAAAAAATCTTAAGCTAGCAATAAGTGGGGCACTGATCCCTCTGTTTCCCTCCTATTCTATAGAACAACCGTTAGATCAATGTTTGATTACTGTGCAATTATTTATGCAAACGTTAGTGATTCCTTGCTAAAGAAGATTGATGTTGTCCATAATAAAAGCCTCCGTATGTGTATGGGGTATCTTCGTAGCACACCAATTAAAGTAATACTGGCTGAAGCATGTGAACTTCCTCTACATCTTGAGAGTGCAGTAGAAAAGATGAAATCTATAAACATATCATCTGCAGTCAACCTCCTCCTAGAAATCGTTAAACTCAGATTCGAGGTAGAAATTTTGTGGGTTAAAGCGCACTCGGAAATCATAGGAAACGAAATGGCGGATGAAACTGAAAAACTAGGATGAGAATGTATGGAGGTTTTAGATCATTTCTTAGTACCTAGAGATATATGCAAATCATTATCAAGATCTGTTCAGCTCGAGTTTCAAAAAGAGTATTCTGACTCTATAATTAGGATATTTTATGAATTAATTCAACCTAAGCTTCCCCAAAAAACACAGGGTTCATGAAACCAATTCAAAGAATTTCGTTAAAGATATAAGTAGACTTTGTTGCAACCATGGTATCTGTGCTTAATAGCTATCTAAAGAAAATTAAATTGAAAAATACTGACGCACGCGATTGCGGAGAAATTGAGATCTTGAAGCACATTATATTAACATGTGAAGAGCATTCTAACAAAAGATGTAAACTTCTGCAGAACCTATCGAAGTTGGTGCCAAATCCATTTAATTATTCATCGTTATTAGGATCCCTGAATGTCGAAGTTTTCCGTGAAATGTATCAATTTTTAGTAGAGTGTAACGTAAGAATTTAGAGAGTGCAAGGTAATTGTGTATATTGTAATCTTGTGTTTGAATCCTCTGTGGCTCTACCAATGAACCGTGGTTCTATTTTGTTTGTTTATAAAAAGCCCTGATGAACCCCTGGATGAGAAGCGAGTGACCCGTTATGACTATCCCTTTTTGAATGAAAGACTTCTTTGAATGTGCATTGATGGACATAGCTAAATCCAATAATAATATCTAATATCTAAATTATTTAATTAAAAACTATATTAATAACATTAAACTCATAGCCATTTATAATACATATTTAAATGATTTTTCTCTTATACAGGGTGTTTGTTCATTCCTTGTTTTAATTTAAACAGTATGTACATATATGTACGTCAAATATTTTAAGATCCGTAAAAAAAAAAAATAGTGTTTTTTTGAAAAAGTCAACGTTTTTATGTTAGATAGTACCTACACATTGGGATGCCGATTGAAAATAATACATTAAAAGAAATTGCTGTTTAGTTATTTTAAACACAGTCCAGTGACCTGTATAAAAATGTCTGTGTTGGCATTTTGTAATATGAGAGTGGTCATTCATAAAATAATAACATTGTATTTACACGCTAACAGATGTGCGATAATCAATAAGCATGGTTTAAAGGTCCATTGTGTATTGTTGTCCATTATGTACACACAATCATCAATAATAAAGAATATATCAACTCACTTTGTTTGCCAAATATCCCCAAAAAAATTGGTAAATGACAGTTTTTCTTCTGATCGCACGATGATTATAATTGTTCAAAATTACCACCATTCTCTTGAATACATAGTCCGGCACGACGGATAAGTGACTCACGTACATTTTCACACAAATTACGTTGACGTACTTATATGGTCTGTCTCCATAATAATACGTTCACGCAATTCGTCAATATCGTTAACCTGTGTTCTATAGACTCGGTCCCTCAAACATCCCCATAGAAAGAAATCAACCGGATTTAAGTCTGGCGAACATGGAGGCCAGTGCACTGGTCCACCACGACCTATACAACGAATATCACTGAACCATCAGCTGAAAATATCGTCATATTTTTACGATATAAACACAGCTGCTCCTAGCGTCTTCCAATTCGTTTAATTGTTTACAATATCAGCATTTGTTCTTAATACAGTCGAGGG
Organism: Popillia japonica; assembly: GCA_004785975.1. NCBI lineage: Eukaryota > Metazoa > Arthropoda > Insecta > Coleoptera > Scarabaeidae > Popillia > Popillia japonica. The sequence goes on from SMLS01066422.1 coordinate 45,101, forward strand.
TATATTTACGTAGAAGATACACATGCACACACTTGCAGTATGTATAAAGACCGCCTTAAAAACATTTTCCGATATTTTCTTTATTTTTTTTCGCGCTTATTTGAAAACTTTTTCAACACGAATTTTTGCCAATACATTCTACATGTTGGGAAATTAATGCTCTTAAAATTAGGAAAGCGAATGACCAAATACTCTGTATATGTAGGTACATTAGAAGAAACTATGGGTAAATAAATAACAAAAATATTGCACAACTTCGTGCCAAGTAAATGTTTGGATTTATCTTATTACAAGTACAAAATAAATAAGTTACAAACTGATTTACCAAAAATTCCGTTAAATTGCATCAAAAATGCCAGAGAAACTGCGACAAATGTTAGCATTTGTGAATAAGTAGTCGCTGAAAATTTTCAAAGTAAAAAATAGATGAAATCGCGGATGAATTCGATTTCAACGAGTCAACGGTTAGGAAAAATACTTAAGCACTATTGTGAGAAAATACGAATGCATAAAATACACAACACAGGCACTAAACTGAATAGTAAAATACAATCCCATACATCAACCACTTACTAGGTGATAACATTAAACAGGAACTCAAAAAATCAGAAATAAACATTACATTTACACTTAATAACAACAGGCAATTATTTACAAATTTAGAAACTTTTTTACTATTTTGCTTTTTGTAGATTTAAACTTCAAAAAAGTTTTTTTATTAAAAAAGAAATTCTTAAGAAATATATGATTTTGTGATAAGCTAGGAAACGACTCCAACGTAATAGCAATACATTCCACTACTCCAAAGTAAATCAATTTTTAAATAAATAAATTTAAAGAATAGATAACATTTGCCTGAATCTATGTAAATAGTTGTCTAATGGTAAGTGATTTATCCATGCAACCCTACTTACCAACGTATGTATGTACTTCACCAATACTTACGAGGCTGTAGTCGTTGGAGTAGTAAACGTACTCGGCGGAAGCGTATACGTAAAACCCACACCTGGTCCTAGATTTGGTGGTAGAAAATCACCTGATTTTAGACCAGACACACCAACATTTACAAAACCACATAGAACTACTTTTAACACCTAGAATGAATTAGAAAGACTTGAGAAATAAAAAATACTAATGCTGCATTATCAAGTTACCAACTCGTACATGCCGAATAGATGAAGATGAACTGACAAATTTTGACCACACTCATATATATATATATATGTACAACATAAATTTATGCATACATATTATAATAACGGCAAACGTCAGAGTTTACGAGGCAACCTTGATCAAAATTTAAAAAGTCAATCACCAAGATAGTTCGGTGTGGATGTACATATATGCCCGGTTGCACCAACATCCGTGATTAAATTAGTTAACTTGGGTTAGCAAATCCTACATTACTTGTTAATCTGTGTTAACTTTGTGGTAGTTGCACCGACATAAAATTAATACGGATTACTTAACACGGCGCCATATTGATGATGCTACTAAAGTTTGTGACGTTCCATTCTGTGATTGGTTATGAAGTTTGTTGCTTGTTGAATGTTTTTGAAGTAGCGGATTAGATTTATTGTCTGCTGTTTAATTTGTAAACTTGTACCTAACCGTTTTTAACGATGGAAAAACGCGATAGATGTGCTAATTTTACCGAAATAGAGAGAGTTGCTAATGACTATTATGGCTCAACACTTCGATAGCATTGAGAATAAAAAAACCGATGGCGCAACAATAAAACAAAAAAACCAAGCATGGGAGCAAGTAGCTAAAGCATTTAATGCAGCTACCGTAAATGGAGCTAGAACATTGCTGCAGTTAAAGAACAGCTACAATAATTAGAAAATTAATAAACGAGAATGCTGATGAAAAGGTTAGTATGAATAAGAATACACAGAATGGCTATTGAAGTGAAATATATCTTATTGAGTAAGCTAAAACAGTTTTTTAGCGCTTGCCATGAATAAAAGCCACTTCTGTCCCAAGTTAATTTAACTTGGAGCTACGTACTTGTCACTTGATTTAATTTCCACGATTGTTCATGGTCTACTTGAAGAATTTTTCTTTGGCTCACAAGAGTAGTATTCAATGTGATCAAGGCAAATTAATACAGTAATGTTGCGCAAAGCATATAGGTATATGTGGCAAATGAATTTAAAAATGTATGAATCCAGTTGCAAAAAATCGTAATGTTAACAATTGAGTCATTGCTGTTACAGGGAAATTTCTATTTGTAGCGGGTTCGAAATTTTGTAGATTAAATATATCTAACATATGTTGTACTGCTATTTTAGAAAATCTGTACGGCATTTTGAAATCTGTGTCATTATAAAACTCCATAGGGTTTATTCGTTGGCGATAAATTTCAGGTCGGGGTAGCATATTTATTAATTGCAGTAATTCCTCGTCTGAAGACGATGAAGATGAGTTACTTTCAATGCTCTCACTATCACTCGACATCTCTTTTGTTTTTATTGTATTTTATTTCTATAACAGAACGATTTGTATTGACCGATGAGGTTAACATAAACAGTAACTAAACGTTAATTGACGTCTAGACTTAGATCAACTAACCGCGGTTAAGTAATTCGACGTTAGATCTAATCGGTGTTGGTGCAACGAAATTTTACTTAATCAAGAGTTTACTAATAAAGATTAGATAACAACGCTCTAACAGAAGTCGGTGCAACCGGGCAATATAGATAGATATAGATAATTTTATTGACCACATATGTACATAAATAATTGCATAGCATTACAAGAATTCGTGGTAAGTCAAAGGTTAAATAAAATAAAAAAAAAA